>JASVEL010006946.1:0-82253 GCA_032618575.1 Nicotiana noctiflora
TGAAGGTAGACATGAGATTCACCAAACAAGTGTTTTGGTACATCTAGTTGCTCATAGGTCTTAGGCCTGCATAGGATTGAAAAAGATGAAGAATGGACTGAGATACAGTTTTACTGATATACATGCATCTGATAATGTCTATGTACAAAAGTCATTCAAAATCAGGAAGTGCAGGCTTAAACTCACTCCATTAGCACAATGTTTCCGGTTTCATCATCTGTATACAGGTACGTGAAACTCTTTTCTGCAACAAATACTCCTGCACATGCAAGACCAATAATGTCAAAATGCATTTGAAATTCGCATTGTATAGCTAATGGAGTCAAGCGAAACAGGCCAGTCATCTACAGCAAAGACTTGGATGTAGTTAAGATGACTACCCAACATATAAGAAAAGTTGCCTCATGCAACTCAAAATATCGTTGAGGTAATTTACAAGATTGGTTCCCGTCTCTAAGTGACTTAACTTCTTCGTAAGCAAGGATAAACCAGTTAGTATGTACCACATGGATCCTATTATCCATACATCCCGAATAAATATGTACGTGCTATTACAATATACCATAATGAATCATCTGAGAAAATGATTTACCTCAAAAGGGATCAAAGGTATGAAATGATGTAATCGTGTTAACATCATTTATAATGCGCTAAATACAACTTGTCAAACATTATTGTCAAATCAATTTACGGCAAAAACACTACACGTCTAGCCTACCTCTCAGGGAAGGCAAGTGTGTCCCTCTACTTCTATAGCCAAAAAACATTGCAAGCTTAGGATTCAACCTTCAAAGATCAAATTGTTTCCTTCAATGAGCCTAAGCTCACACAAAAAAATGAAAAACCTTAAATTACATGACACGGACCCCTAAGAAAGATGCATAATATATTGCACGAGACAAGTTACACAACAAATATGATGGATGAGTTTTTGCAACCAGAGATGTGGAAATTCATACTTTCAACAGGTTCATCTGTACGAAATCTTTCATTCGACTTGCTTCCACTATCAACATCACGGAGCTCCACCTAAAATGATTTGGAAAAAAACAAAGGTAAGTAAAGCCTGCATCATTGTCTTCTACTCCAAATATATAATTTTGTTTTCTCTTAGACTGACAATCCATAATTTAACTGAAGTAAGTCTTACATGATAATTTCTTTCCTATAGTACAAGGAAAGTGACTATTGGCTTGAGATAAGAACTCAATAGTGCATGTGACATGACCCTATAAACAACAAAGAAAGTAGGCACAAGCCTCAAAAAGCATAACCAATACAACATGGTTACAACTGAGTTGCCATCGGACAGCACAAAATTGGACAACTCTGGGAATAAAAAATGGCCGACAAGAAAATCTTCCATATTCAGCCAGCTTAAAGCCGCCTTCATATGCTAGGTGCTTGGCAGGAAAACTAGAAACAATCTATGAACCTAGATGCTAGCCTAGATTCATCAGCTGTAGAGTTTGGTTCTAGCCTAGACAAAAGTTGCCCTATATCCATGTTAAATGGCTAGAGCTTTATCATCAGTTTTAGATTGCCTACTGTAATTATGGTTATCCAGATGGATGGATCAAATGGAAGCAAAAGCAACCAAGTTTAGTTCATGAAAGATAAATATGGCAGGTCAATGGGGAAAAGCTAAAATAATAAATAGTGTCAAATGCTCGTTTGATGCTATTTGCACATATTTGCTTAACATTCTTTACTCATCCAAAAAATCATATGTGATTATATAGAGCGCATAATCATATAAGATCAATGATCTGAAGGTGTAATTTCAAGTTCTTGTTGTTTATCAGGAATGTAATTTCAAGTTCTTCTGTTCTTGTATTTCACAAAATGGAAGAAGAATATGATACTGTAAAACTAGAGAAAGAATCTCAAAAATAAGAAGAGCAACATTATATGCATGAGACTGAATATCAAACCTGTATAATAGCTCCTCCTCTTCCTTGGGTTGTGTGTTGTGCCTTTACCACCTAAACAATATTTTATTTCATGAATATAGCCCTTTAGTTCACTACCAGAAAGCAAAAACTGCATAAAGCTAAGGAGAGAGAAAAGACAGCTATTAGCATAAACTAACCTCATAAATCCTTCCTGATGAAATTGATAGCCAAAAGAACACCACATCATTATTAGTCTATATGTATATATACAGAACCATAGTACAGAAATGTTGACAAGCTAACCTTTTTTCTCAATCACATTTCCTGGCTTCAACTACACCAAAATAAAATGAAGGTGAGCACTTGAAAAATGAGGAACAGCAATAATTAGCTTCGACTCAAACTTAAATGAAGCATAAGTACACCACAGATTTTAATAATTCAATTAATCGACATGTCAATCCCAATCTAATTGAGATCAGCCAAATGAAGATTGAATTCCTATATGCACCACTCTTTTTTGGCCTACTTAATAACGTTATTTGATAGGATGAACTGTTCATAGAAGCAAACATATTTTCCTATTTTAAGGGGAAGAAATTGAACATTCCCTCTATCTCAACTCATGTGATGGTGTTTTGACACCTTTCTATATTCAGAAATAATTTTAAAACTTTAAATTTTTTATTTTACTGTTAATGAGATCATTTATAGTCACACAAATATGTAAGACTTATTCTAGATCATAAGTTTCAAAAATATTTCTTTTTTTCTTAAATTTCGTGCTAGTAAAAACAAATAAGTAATTTTTAACACAATGAACAATAATTACTGGTAGCTAAAATATTAACAGCAAAGTGCTTGGAGACGACAACTTACATCGGCGCCGCGAGATTTGGCACCACGAACTTGAGTGGCGGACCACGGCGAAGCAAAGAGAGGATCCTGAGATTCGCGATACGGCGAGGGAAGCGACTGTTTGGAATGAATACAACTTGAAAGAGCTCTTGAAAACTTTGTGGAAGGGCAGTGAGACGAATCGGATGAAGCTGAAGAAGAAGAAACCACGACTGAGTAGAGAGCTCGGGCTGTTCGTAAGAACTCGCATCTTTTTTCTTCACAGAGATGGCGGCTTCGGGAAATGAGAATTTGAAGGATTATACTTATTGAGAGGTTAATTAAAGAAATTATAATGTAATTAATTTTTAATTTACAAAAGGATTACAAAAATACTTGGATTGATTATAAATTATTCTTTGGAGGAATAAGATTCTCTTTAATTTTACCCCTCGCCTTTATATGCGTGTCGATTTATTCCTAATTGATGTAGTAATAAAAAGGTGGTGGTGTTTTTTCGTATTTATAGTGAAACTATAAATATGTGCATAAAACAAGTGCAAATCGCTTGTTTAAGACATCCATTGGATTGAAATTTGTTCACGACAAGATTACTAACTTTTAGGACTCCATAAATACAACAACAATGTACCCAATATTTATCTCGCCATGGGATTTTAGTGTATATGCACATTTTCAATAGACTATCGATTCAAGATAGTATAAGTACCATATTAATAAAAATATAGGCAAGGAAAGACAATATCAAAAAGCCATATAAAAGCAGAATAACACGACAAGACAGTAAAGTGATAAGCAATGAAAGAAAATAATGGTTAGTCATACAAATCTACTACCAACAGAAAACGAGACTGCGTGCCAATACTAAAGTTATGAACACTCTACACTACCTACTCTACTAGTCTAATTCTCGACCTCCATACCTTCTTATCAAGAGTCATGTCTTCAGCCAGCTGAAGTTGCGATATGTCTTGCCTAATCACTTCTCCCCATCTCTTCTTTGGCCTACCTCTACCTCTTTGTAGGCCCTCAAATGTCAATCTCTCATACCTCCTCACCGGGGCGTCTGTGATCCTCCTCCTCACATGACCAAACTACCTAAGTGCGTTTCCCGCATATTGTCCTCAATAGGGGGTAGGGGCCACACCTACCTTGTTGCGGATAACCTCATTTCTGATCCTATCTAACCTGATGTGCCTGCACATCCATCTCAACATCCTCATCTCTGCTATCTTCATCTTCTGGACACGAGCGATCTTGATTGGCCAACACTCAGCCCCATAGAACATTATTGGTCTGACCACCACTCTTTAGAACTTACCCTTAAGTTTTGGTGGCACCTTTTTGTTACACAAAACACCGGAAGCGAGTCTCCATTTCATCCATCCCGCTCCAATACGATGTGTGACATCTCCATCAATCTCCCTATCCCCCTGAATAATAGACCCGAGGTACTCAAAACTCCCTCTCCTAGGGATGACCTGCGAGTCAAGTCTTACTTACTTTTTCCCTCCTAAAGTCTCGACGCTGAACTAGCACTCCAAGTATTCTGTCTTGGTCCTGCTCAACTTGAAACCCTTAGATTCCAGGGTCTGCCTACATACCTCTAATTGCGCATTCACACATTCTCGCGTCTCGTCAATCAATACAATATCATCTTTAAATAGCATGTACCACGACACATCCCTCCTCATGTACCATCACCAAAACAAACAAAAACGGGCTTAGTGCTGACCCCTAATGCAACCCCATCATAACCGAAAAATGGTCTGACACCCCCTCCTCATGTCCTCACTCGAGTCTTTACTCCATCATACATGTCCTTAATCAATCCAATATAGGCAACAGGAACACCCCTAGCCTCCAAACATCTCCACAAAGCCTCCATTGAAACTTTATTGTATGCATTTTCTAAGTCGATGAACACCATATGCAAGTCCTTCTTTCTCTCCCTATACTGCTCTATCAATCTCCTAACAAGGTGGATGGCTTCAGTAGCTGAACGCCCCGGCATAAACCCAAATTGGCTCTCGTAAATAGTCACGCTCCTTCTCACCCTTAGCTCTACCACTCTCTCCAAGACTTTCATAGTATGGCTAAGAAGCTTGATACCCCGATAATTATTGTAATTTTGGATATCATCCTTGTTCTTTTATACATCAATTATTGTGCTCCACCTCTACTCTTTGGGCATCTTCTTCGTTCTAAAAATGACATTAAATAACCTAGTGAGCCACTCCAAGCCCGCTTTGCCCACATTCTTCAAAACTCCACTGGGATTTCATCCGGTCTTGTCAATTTACCCACGCTCATCTTACGCATAGCACCCTCAACTTCATCAACTCTAATCCGCTTACAATACCCAAAGTCACAATGACTCCCGGAGAATTCCAAATCACCTAGTACAATGCTCATGCCCCCTTCTCGTTTAAGAGACTATGGAAGTAGGTCCTCCATCTCTGACAGATAAGCCCCTCATCCAACAAAACTCTACCTTCTTCGTTCTTGATGCAATTCACTTAGTTCAAGTCACGCGCATTCTTTTCTCGCGCCTTGGATAACCTAAACAACCTCTTATCTCCGCCACGACCCTCGAGTTTCTTATACAGTCGACTAAAAGTTGCAGTCTTTGTCCCCATAACAACTAGCTTAGCCTTTTTTAGCCAACCTATAATGCTCCATATTCGCCATTTTCTCCTCCTCGTCTACAATTTCAATTGGCTTCAGATATGTTGCTTTCTTGGTATCTACTTTTCCTTACATCTCTCAGTTCCACCACCAATCTTCTTTGTGACCACCGGAATTATCCTTTGAGACCCCCTAATACCTTTCCCGCGGTTCTTAATGCACCACACAGTCATGATCCACATAGCCCCCGCGTCCTCACTACTCTTCCAAGCCCCATAATCACCATCGTGACCCTCAACTCTTGCGTTTTAGCTTCTGTCAAGGCTCCCCTCTTTATCCTATGTTGGCTATACATCTCTCACTTCCTTTTTTTCCTAATGATCCCAAGGTCCATGACCAGGAGCCTATGAAGGGTCGAGAGGTCTCACTTGGGATGACCTTGCAATCCTTGCAATCCTTGCAAATGCCTCTATCGGACTTCCTACAAAGTACATAATCAAAAGTCTCGGCCACCGAACTCTGGAAGGTGTCCAAGTGATCACTCTTCTTCTGAAAATCCGAGTTTGCTATCACCAAATCAAAAGCTCTAGCAAAGTCCAGTAGAGACGTTCCTCCTTTGTTTCTATCTCCAAAACCAAAGCCACCATGCACATCATCATACTCCCCAAGCGTCGCTCCAATGTGGCCGTTGAAATATCCTCTTATGAAAAGCTTCTCGGTGTGCGGGATACCACGCACCATCTCATCTAAGTCCTCCCGGAGATGCCTTTTGACTTCCTGATTCAAGCGAGTTTGGGGTGCGTATGTACTGATTATGTTCAAAGTAAAACCACTAACAACTAACTTAATAGTCATTAGTCTGTGATTCACCATCCTAACCTCCACCACTAGTTCACGGATGTCGTTATCAACCAAGATACCTACCCTGTTCAGGCCCCCAACCTCCCAGAATATCAAAACTTGAAACTGCCCACATCTCGCGCCTTATCTCCTGCCCACCTAGGACTCCATAAATATGATTTAAAAAATTTCTCCTATGTATATAGCTATAAGGGATTGGATTTTGAATATACTGATAGATTTTATTCATGCAGAATATGAATTTTAAAATAATTCGTGGCGTGCAACGTTTTCCGTATATGAAGGAAATCTCTTTATTTTGAGTATTATCTGTACAACTTAAAAAGTAGAACAAAAACATCAAATTCCTAACGACTAGGTATAAAAGTGCAATTTGCCTTTGTATGTGCGGTTTATATAAAATGATGTTTGTGACACTCCGACACCTTGTTGCATCAAGACATACCATATAGTTGATATAATTGTCTGTGAAGTTTTTGGATGGTATGCTTTAGTTTAAAGGGTTCAGACGCGATCTAGAATACTAGATGGAAATTTCTAGTGCAGCAACAATGGCAATAGTGATGTGATCGTGGAAAAGGAACATAACAAGTTTTTTTTTTGGGTGGGGGGGGAATCTAATTGTTGTGGAGTGGCAAAGAAGATCATAATTGGAGACTATAACCTTTTGCAACAATAAGAGGGATTGGTCCGAGAAAATTGCACGAGCATCCTATTTGGTCGCTCTCATTTAATCTATATCTATTTTTTTTTTAAATTTAACTTGTGCCGGCTTTTTAAACACCTTCAGCCATCTTTCTCCTTCTTCTTCTCCTCCTACTCCTCCTCCTCCTCCTCCTCCTCCTTCTTCTTTTTATTTGGATGACAGTAATTTTACATGGTGTTTGTGAATATATTTTAAAGTAGTTTATGATGTTTTACAATGGTGAGTTGCTATGATGCTTTATTTTTACTATTGCTTAAGGTTTGTTGTTGTTCTTCTTCTTATTTACATAGTGGATTCATTAGATTTATTATTGTTTTGATAAATTGATAATTAGGGTTTGTTCCTGATTATATTTGGAAGTTATTTTTCAAATTTGAGCTCATTTGGAGTAGGTATTAAATCTTATATTGCATTATTATAATTCGAAGAACAGATTTTTATTTCTGGGCAATTTACATTTCATACCTATTTGGTCTCAAGTGCATAAAAATGTTGGTTGCACTTGAGACCTTTTGGCCTTAAGTGCATCTGAAGTGCATGTTTTCACTTCAAATTTGTTAGCCTTAATTGTAGCAAAATATTTATTTGTACTTCAGACCTATTGGCATTAAAGTGCATCTAAAGTGTAATCTTTCACATCAGACTTATTGGTTTTAAGTGCATGAAACCATTAGTTATAATTCAAACTTATTTGGCCTTAATTGCACATGAAGTGCAAATTTTTACTTCAGACTTATTGACTTATGTGAATGAAAACATTTGTTGCACTTCAGACTTTCTGGCCTTAAGTGCATCTAACATATAATTTTTTTCACTCAGGCTTATTAACCTTAAGAGCATGAAATATTGGTTGCACTTCATACCTATTTGGCCTTGAGTGATTTGAAATGTAATTTTTTCAATTCAGACTAATTTTTTTAATTTTAGACCCGATAAGTCTCAAGTTAATCATAAAATGAGTACATTTGCAAACTTTTTTGTAAAGTGGGTAGAGGTTCAATTGTGACCGCAAAACCGAATATAGATACAAAAGCCCCAATTGGCCACAAAGTCAATCATGTGATTACAATCAAGGTTCGTAATTGCAACAAACAAAGTGAGTTGGGCCAAGTCCAATTGTCAAATGACTATAGACATGCCATACTTTTGTATTGGGCAAATTGTAACACCTCTCAAGTTGGATACACTTGAATTTGATGAGAAGGTTATATATATATATATATATATATATATATATATATATATTTTATTGTTATAAAGAGGTATATTTAATTTAGCTTAGGAATATTCTATGATAATTGTAGATTATTTGGTTTCCTTCTACTTTAGGATATGCTTTATTTGTAGAATATTTCACGATATATAAGGAAAATAATATTTTGTTCCCTTTAATTATCTATAAATAATAATGATGTACCCTTCTATTTTCATTTAGGAATATTCTATGATAATTGTAGATTATTTGGTTTCCTTCTACTTTAGGATATGCTTTATTTGTAGAATATTTCACGATATATAAGGAAAATAATATTTTGTTCCCTTTAATTATCTATAAATAATAATGATGTACCCTTCTATTTTCATTTAATGCGATGAGCTAACGTTTTTTCTCTTTATGGATTTCTCTTCAGTTTCTCTAATTTATTTACAAGTTCAACATCATGACCTGAGTATTTAAAAAACAATGCGAGCAGTTGCTATGGATGTACTGCGATGAGCTCCACAGTCTTCCGTGGAAGCCAAATTGCACTTTTCTCTACATTTTAGAAAACAAAATGCTATTATGGAAACTATTATTTTTTTTTCAACCTCACACTAGGTCCTTAATTCTGTAGGTGTATAGCGTAAAATACGTTTAGACACTGGTCATTTTGTGATGACTCAAAAAGTTATCACTTGTTTTAGAAATAAATTTAGTGTTTTAAGGCTTAAACACCTCCTTTTTACCTCACCTCAATTTGCTTTTGCAGTCCGGACGCGTAGCTAGAAAGCCATTATATGAAGAAAAAAACTGTAAAAAATGATAAATTTTGCCTTTAAAATGAATTTTAGTTGACTTCGGTCAATATTTTGAGCAAACAGATCCAGATTCGTGTTTCGACGATCCCGGGAGCCCGTAAGAAAATATGGGACTTGAGCTTATGCCTGAAAATCGGATTCCAAGGTCCCAAGCCCGAGAAATAAATTTTAAAAGAAAATTATTTTTTGGAATTTGATGGTATCGGACCCGTATTTTGATTTCAGAGTCCGGTACAGGTCTTAGATGTGATTTAAGTTGAGTATGTGAAATATGGTAAGAAACGGACTTGAAATGACGTGAATCGGATCTTAATTGAGAAAAATTGGAAAATTTGATGTTCTTAAGTGATTTCATGATTTTGATGCTAGATTCATAGGTGTTGATGTTATTTGGTGATTTGAATCACGAGCAAGTCTGTATGATATTTTTTTGTTAGCGTGCATGTTTAGTTTGGAGCTTCGAGGGCTCGGGTGAGTTTTGGATATGTCATAGAGTGAGATTTGGACTTAGGAAAAATGTTGCAGGTTGCAGGTCTGGTGCTTGCCTCTGATCTCGCAATTGCGAGATCAGGGATCGCAAATGCGATGTCTGAGATTATAGGAATTGTGAGGGTCTCGTAGCAATTGCGAAGTAGGCCCTGGCCAGCCTTGCTCGCAATTGCGAGCACTCCTTTGTAATTGCGAAGTACTCAGACTATCACAAATGCGACAATATTTTAGCAAATGCGAAAGAAGTAAGAACCTTCAGGGAAACCCATTGTCGCAAATGCGAAGTTTAGTCGATTTTTCCCGGTGTACCAATTGCGATATATTCTACGCAATTGCGAATATAGCGGGTCCTGAAGGGGTTTGCAATTGCGAACCCTGATCGCAATTGCGACATTAGAAACCTGTAAATTTATAACTTAGACGCATTTCAACCATTTTTCACACTTTTCAAAACCAAAATACTCTAGGGCGATTTTTCAAAGGTAACTTCTTCTCCAAATCGATTGTAAGTTATTTCTAACTTGTTTTCTTCAATCTCTAATATCTTTTCACATGATTTCAACTCAAAGTCAATAATTTTCATAGGGGAAATTGGGCGTTTTGGGTAGAACCTAGATTTTTTAAATTTTGGGGATTTGGACCTCGATTTGGGGTCCGATTTCAAAACAAATTATATATTTGAGTTCGAAAGTAAATGGTAGTCGGGATTTGGTTCGAACTTGGGTTTTGACCGTGTGGGCCCAGGGTCAATTTTTGACTTTTTGGAAAAAAATTTAGAAAACTTATTTCTATGCATTAGAATTGATTCGTTTAGTATTTATTGATATGACTAAGTAACCTGTGGCTAGATACGAGCGAATTGGTGGTGGAATCAAGATGTAAAGCTATAGTTGAGGCTTGAACTGTGCTCGTGGCATTGAGGTAAGTGTTTGGTCTAACCTTAGCTTGAGGGATTAGGAGCTGTGTCTTATTTGCTATGTGTTATTTGTTGAGTACGACGTATAGGCATGGTGACGAGTATCTATATGTTGATGTCAAGCATGCCCGTGGGTCTTATGTTATGACTAATGTAACTCCATTTGTATTGCTCATGTTTAATATGACGATTCCCATTGTTGATCAAGGTTTGTGGAAAAAGTATTGGTATTTGAACAGTGAAGAGCATTGGCTCAAGTTGTAAAGTGATTTGTGGAAGTGTAATTGGCAATTGAACATTATAGAGCATTGGATCAAATTGTGAATCGAGTTGTGAAGTAAATGTGAAAAAAGAGAAGAGGATTATGATATTGTTCCCTTGCCGGGATGTTGTTGCTTTTAATAAGGTACCCTTGCCGGGATTTTGTTGATATTGATGTTGTTACCTTACCGGAATTTTATTGTGATTTCACTTATTTCCTTGCCCTTATTTCTTGTGATTACTGTTTGGGTGAGGAAGAGTGTTAAAACACGAAAAGTAATATCGTGCATTGCTTTGGTAAGAGAGTGTTAAAGCACGAAGGGTGATGACGTGTACTTGTCCTTAATTTTCCTGAATATTGCTGATAATTAATTTATGTTGTTCCTTACATTTATTTACTGACTTTCTATTGTTACTTGATTTTATTATGATGTTATTGAATCCCTTGTCGGGATATTGTTGTTCCCTTATTGTTCCCTTTGTGTTTGGTATTGAATGTTATATTGGGATTGGGTTGCACGCTGCAACAAAATTATATTTAGATTGGGTTGCACGTCGCAATAATATTATATTTGGATTGAGTTGCACGTCGTAATAATATTGTATTTTGATTGGGTTGCACGCCGCAACAACAATATTATATTTGGACCAGGTTGCATGCCGCAACAATAATATTATATTTGGATTGGGTTGCACGTCGCAACAGTGATAAATGATATAGATCGGGTTGCACGCCGCAACAGTATTTTTATGATTTGGATTGAGTTACGCGCCGCAACAGTAGATAATAAAAAGTGATTATTGGTTGGTTATGATATCTTTATTCTTGTTTTGTGAATTCTAAATTGTCTTTATGCTCTTCTCTTGAATTTCTATTGATAAATGATATTCCCCTGTACCATGTCCCCCTCCCATCTTTAATTGTTTATTCTGTTCTATTTTCTGCTGTATATAATATAACTGCACAAGTTTAGTTGGTAGTCTGATCCTATCCTCGTCACTACTTCACTGAGGTTAGACTAGGCACTTACCGGCACATGGGATCGGTTGTGCTGATACTACACTCTGCACTCTTTTATGCAGATCCAAGTGCTGTAGATTTTGAACCGCAGTGAGATTTTTCGTTCATTATTCGTCAGGCGACCGAGGTAGTCATGCAGGCGTCCGCATTCCTTGGCATCTCCCTCTATCTATTTTCATGTTTCTTTTATGTAATCCCATAGACAGTATTTTGTTATTTCTTCCTAACCCTTATTTGTAGTACTCTTACACAGTTTGTGAAGTGTGACACCAATCTTGGGTAGATTTGTTATGGAATGGTACTAACAGTACTATTAAATTCAAAATTAAATCTTTCGTTTGTTAAAGTTTGTTGATTTTTAACTGTTTGCTTATAACTGTTAACTAATTTAAAAATGGAAACAAGACAAGTAACTCAGTTGATTGGCTTGCCTATATTTCACTAGTAGGCGCCATCACGACTTTTGAGGGTGAAAAATCTGTATCGTGATACATCCAAGGGAAAAGACATATGGAACCCAAGATGAAGATGGCTGAAGACCGAACACCGCTGTTCCGCTTGTCACCAGAAAGGATAACGCTAATAAAGATATATTAAATGCATTGCGCCCGATAGCATTTAATAAGGAATATTATGCATCATTAAGAACGATGACCCATTACTGAGAATTATGCATTTATGTTCACCGTTACATCTTCATTAATGACCCTCAGAATTGACATTAAAGGAGGACACGATCCTAGAAACTCTTTCCCTAGACACAGCTATAAATAGTGAGTCCAATTATCATTGTAGTAGACATAAATTTTCTGGCTAACCTACACTACATTCTATACAAAGCTTAATATAATTCACTTTCTTGTTTTTGATCTCATCATCGTTGTGCCAGAAAATGTTATTCTCCGAATTGTCATTTCTATTATTTTATCTACATTTTCAGGCTAAGTATTGTATTATTCATCAATTATTTTATTATTTCAGCATCAAATTAGTTCACCTGTCTAGAAATCACTTATGAATTCAACTGTACCATTTTATAGGTAAACAGTTTGGCGCCCACCGTGAGACCTAGATAGTCGTGCAATTAAATTGATCTTTGTCTTTTTTACTAAGGTGCTTTGATTATTTTATCTTAGGAAAACATAAAAATGGCAGATAACATCGTTTAAAACACGCACAACCCCAAGATTTCGAGGAGATCGGCCTCACTTGGAGGACTCAATCAGTGATACTCGTAACGAGGAGAATGATGCCATACCGATGCATAACAAGCAGTATCCTAGACAAGTTCGGGAGTCAACTCTCAATGATGCTGATGAGGAACATGTTGTTGACGCGGTAAGGGTTTTACAAGAGGAACATGTGATCATCCCAAGCCATCTCACACGACAAGATAAGCTTATGATGGAGTTGAAGCAAACACTATCGGGTGCCTCTAACAATGCAAATAGACGAGATCCAATTCCTCCTAGTGTCCCCATAAATCAAACAACACAGAGAATTGACAACAACACTCTCAGGGGCGAAGTTGGCTCCGACGGAGCAGGGGGGAAGATCCGGTCTCAATAACAAGAATGATCCTTTCAATAGCAAAACATTAATGGTTTGCGAGGGAAGTAAATGTCCGCATGGACCAAATCCCGGGTGTGCCACCAGTAATGAAGGGCACAGATTCAAAGAAGTATACTCAATTGACGTACATGCCGAGTGCGCCACCAGAGTTAATCACGATACGGTTCAAAATGCTTGAAGTGCCAAATTATGACAGAACTTCAGATCCTCAAGAGCATACTAATACTTACACGGCGGTAGTAAAAGAAAATGATTTAGCGCCTCACAAAATTGAATCTGTGTTGCTAAAGAAATTCGAAGAAACTCTTATGAGAGGAGCTCTGATGTGGTATTCATTATTACCCAAGCATTCCATAGATTCCTTTGAGATGCTCACGCATTCCTTCATCAAGGCCCATGTCGGGGATAGAAAAGTGAAAGTCCCGAAAGGCCGATATATTCAGGATTGCGCAGGGAGAGTCCGAGTTTCTATGTAAATTCGTCACCCATTTCCATGTACCGGATGATTGAGGGACAGAAGAATTCATTAAAGGACTGAATCTGAGAAGTTTAGATGTTTCCCGTAAGTTTAAGTAAAGCTTGCTTGAGTTTCAAGCAACGACTTAGGCAGATGTACACAACTGGTACGAGTCAAAGATAAGAATTGAAGATGATCAAGTTGGCTTTCTATCTTCGGCCAAAGGACAGGAGAAGAATAAAAAAAAATAAAAAGATGACTACGATGAGGACAGACAGATTTTGAGGGGCCGGTTTTTGCCATACGAACGAACTAAAGGTCGTGGTAGGGGCCCCTGGATAGCAAAAAAGTTCACCATTGGCAGAAGGTTCGATCATGGGCGGAAAAATATGTTATACCCCATGTTTTTGTACGCAAAAGTATGCCATAATTGAATTGATGAAAGCTCGGGAATGAGATGATACATCTCGCATTATCGGACATTAAGGTTTCATCATAAGGTTACAAGTATCATGTTATTTCAAACAATTAATGAGTAAATTTGTGGAGGTGGGAGGGTAAACAAATTGAAGAAAATGAATTTCGTCAAAGTTTGACATTTTGAGATAAAATACGGCCCGAGCTAAAATACCCGATATTTATAGACTAGTACGATACAAGGTACTACACGGCCATGATAGTAAGGTATATAAGGTGTGTTAAAAGTGAGTAGTATTGTAAGTAACTTGAGATAATTCTTAATTATGTTGATATTTGATTAATTGTGGATTTTGGTGGAAGATTAACCATATAATTAAGGAAATTGGTGGATAAAATTTTGCTAAGTTTAAGTTAAAAAGATGTGGCAGCAATTGGAGGAATTAATAAGTGACTCTTAGTCATAATTCACGACTCATAAGTCTTTTTTAATTAGGTGGCAACCTAACATGCCAATTACAAGACAGTTCCATTTCTAACAAACACTACAACATGATTCATTTCTTACAAATTCCCTCCCATTTGCCTCAATAAAGTGTCAAGTGTGTCATTCTTCATTTCCAATACACACACGGCAAAAACCCTTCAAACATCAGAGAATTAAGTGTGATATAATTTCAATGGATCAAGATCAACGATGGCTTATCAACTGTTTAAATGCAACTCTTGACCCAAGACAACAAGTCGGTTCTTTGGCTAAAACTTCTCTTCAACAAGCCGCCCTTCAACCTGCAACAGGAGTTGAAATTTTCTCTTTTGGTATCGAGCATAAGTAAAGCCAGCAAAAATAAGAGTGCTGTGCTGGGATGATCTTTTGATTGGCGTTACAAAGACGTGGGTTAGAGAGATTTCTAAGAGACTCAGTTCAGGTATGTTAAGACTATTCCTTCTTTGTTTTTGACATGATCTATACGACATGAACGAAACGAGAAAATGCATAACTTCCATAATGACTCTATTCGTAGAAATACTAGAGACGCTAATGTCTTAATTCCCCCTGTGTCATATTATTCTATCATCTGTTCATGTGTCTCAAAAATACGTAAGTTGGTAAAGCTTATTTCATGATATTAATCAGAGGCATAATGGTCTTATGACGTACCGAGAGCACCACCACCTGATTAGTTGGTATACGTTGATGATTTTGCCCATTGTGGCCTAGATGATATGATGGGATGCCCTTAGATGCTTGATGAAGTTATGAACACATGTACCTATGCACGACATGACATTCATACATATATGCATGACACTAAAAGTATTTTATGATTTACTAAGTTATCCAGACTTACAAGTTGAGTCATTTACTCTATATTTCTTCCATGTCTTTTACGTACTTATTTATGTATCTTACATACTCGGTACATTATTCACACTGACATACCTTTTGCCTAGGAACGTTGCGTTCATGCCCGTAGGTCTCGATAGACTTGTGGAGAGTACTCCAAGTAGGCGATCAACTCAACGGAAAATATTGGTGCACTCCATTTGCTCCAGAGTTGCTTGTTTAGTCAGTATAATTTAGATGTGTATTGTTTGGTATTGTGGGGCTTTGTCCTGACCTTTATGGCAATTATATATCCTTAGAGGCTTGTAGACAGATGTGATGTACGTAAAAGATTGTATGGCATTGTCGTCCTATGTTCAGTATATGAGTGGTTATTTTGGTTTTAGAGGCTCGTATGTCTTATGTATAAGTTGGCATTATATGTCATATTCTACCTATTTCACGGCAGTCTCTCCGGCTCAGTTATCTATGATAATATGATACGAAAATATATATTATGTTGGCACTCGGTTGAGTAAGGTACCATGTATCCAACGCGGCCCATCGATTTGGGCCGTGACACAATAGGTTGTTACAGGATAAGGATACATCGGGGTCTCGGGATTCTTCTTATCACAAGTTATCGGAATACAACTTCGGCATTAGTACAGTGGAATCGGTGTCAGCCATGAGAAATATCAAAGAGGCATGATTCCCAAGACCAATGAGATCTGATTCCTGTTAGAGGGATCCTAACCTATAGGGTGAATGCCATGGGACAAATGGCCACCAGACAGAGGATTACTGACACCTTCGAAAAAAAGTGGCAACACTATTGAAGAATGGTCACCTCAGAGAATTCTTAAGTGACCAGGCTAAGAACAATTAGGGTAAATTGAGACAACGAGGAGCCCTAGAAAACAAGAGGTGAACCCCACGCCAAACGATTAATATGATCTTGGGGGGAACGAGATTAGTGGGTCTTCTTTTCTGCAGCAAAGAAGACGAAATTTTCAATAACTCATAGTAAAAGACTCCGGGAAAATGATATCGCTTTCGCATAGGAGGATGCAGAAAAATTGTTGTTACCATACAATAATGTACTAGTAATTTCTTTAAATTTGTTGGACTTTATAATTAAACGTGTTTTAGTGGATCTAGAAAGCTTGGTTAATGTCATATAATGGAGAGTGTTAGAGCAAGCTAAACTCACCGGAAGAATTGCTCCAGCTACAAAGCTTCTCACTGGTTTCAACCTCGCAAACGTAACGACTGGGGGGAGATTTTGCTGCTCACGAACGCTGAAGGAGTGATAAAAACAAATCTCTTCTAAGTAGTAGATAGTGACATGGGGTACAATATCCTCTTGGGAAGGCCACAGCTATACGACATGAAAGTTGTACCCTCGACATATCACTAATTGCTGAAGTTTCCAACTCCCAAAGGAATCAGGCAAATAAGGGGTGATCAACCAGCAACAAGGTTCAATTTCCAGTGGATAAGGGAAGGAGCATGAGGTATAGCGATTACTGGAGCCGACACTTGCTTCCAAGCTAGAAGAAGTTAGCCTGGGAACAGAATCGTCGGAACATTATTAGGTGCCAAGATATTATCAAATTCCACAAAAGATGGACCCGACAAAGTCCACAGCAAATGAACTGGAGCAAGTTTCATTGTTCGAAGAATCACTAGAAAGGAAGTTCTATTTGGGAACGAGATTGCACTCGGAGCTCAGGTCTGGTTTTATTGAATTCCTTAAATTTAATGCCATTTGTTTTCCATGATCGCATGAGAATATGACAGGCAGTCTGATAGAGGTAATGGTGCACAAGCTAATCTTGGATCTCGATGTACCTCCGGTAAGAAAAAAGAAGTGCCCTATTGCCGAAGCAAAGAATAAATTCGTCAAAGAAGAGGTAACTCGCTTGCTTACTATTGGACCGATCTGAGAGGTAAGATATCTGGACTGGTTGGCTAACATAGTGGTAGTTCCTAAGAAGAACAATAAATTTCGTATGTGTGTAAATTATAAAGAGTAATGCGTTCCCGAAAGACTCGTTCCCACTGCCAAATATCAATCAAATAATTGATGCCACGACCGGGGACGAGTTGATGAGTTTCCTAGATGCCTATTCCGAGTATAACCAAATTAAGATAAACTCGGAAGATCAGGGAAAGACTTCGTTTATGATGAATTTTGGTACATATTGTTATATGATGCCCTTCGGGTTGAGGAACACCTGAGCCACTTATCAGCGACTCATGAACAATATATTTGAAAATAAAATAGGAAAAATTATGGAAGTTTATATAGACGATATACTCGTTAAGATATTGAATGCAGGTGACCACCTCAAACATCTGCAAGAAACTTTTGACATTTTGAGGAAGCATAACATGTAACTTAACCCCGAGAAATGCACGTTCAAGGTTAGTTCTGGTAAATTTATAGGGTTTCTAGTCTCGCAAACGGGAATTTAGGTAAACCTCGACAAAATCAAAACAATAGAGGACATCCCGGATCAACTATCAAGCGTAATGGAAGCCCAAAGGTTCACAGGAAGGTTGGCAGCTCTAAGCAGGTTTATTTTCGGTCGTCGGAAAAATGTCACTGTTTCTTCGCTTTGCTCAAAAAGAAAAATGATTTCAAATGGACGCTAGACTGCCAATAAGCTTTGAGGGATTTGAAGAGGTGCTTATCAAGTCCTACATTGCTCTCAATGCCAAAAGAAGGTTAAACACTACTGGTCTATCTAGTGATCTTGGAAGTTTCGGTAAGTGCAATTTTAGTCCATGAGTACAAAAGTACACAATCTCCCATTTATTATGTTAGAAAAGTTCTAATGGGAGAAGAAACTCGCTACCTACATTTCGAAAATTTGTCCCTAGCCCTGAGGTCCTACTTCTAATGTCACCTGATAGCTCTGGTGACTAATTTTCCTTTGCGAAACATTCTCCATAAGTCCGGGCTTCTTGGGAAGATTGGCCAAATGGGCCATCGAAATGAGTGAATTTTGGCATATAATAAAAACCAAGGACTGCAATTAAGTCATAAGTCTTGACTGACTTCATGGCCGATTTCAGTCCGGGACTGTTGCCCCTGGCAACCAAGGAGGCAGCAATAGTGTCAGAATTGAAAATGGGAGTTTGGAGCTTATTTACGGATGGAGCTTCCAATGTAAAATGGACAGACGTGGAATAGTTTTAATCACACCTTCGGGGGAAACTTTGAGGCAAACCATCAGAACGATCCCTTTAACTAACAATGAAGCATAGTATAAAGTTTTGATTGCAGGACCTGAATTGGCCCGGGGACTTGACTCTGTGGTCATTGAAATCAGATGCGACTCACAGTTGGTGGTAAATCAGGTTTATGGGATCTTTGACACTAAAGAAGAACGCATATAGTAGTACATGATAAAGGTCCAAGATCTATTGGCACGATTCCAGGAGTGGTAAATTACTCATATCCCAAGGGAGCGGAATACAAAAGCAGATGCATTGGCAAACTTAGTATCATCAACAGAAATAAAGGGAATAGAGTCCGATGTGGTAGAAAAATTGACAAAATTGGTTCTGGATACATATGGTTACAATGAGGTAAATTCAACTAGTTTGGTCTAGGAGTGGAGGAATTAAAATCATCGATTACCTCGAGCACGAGAAGTTGCCCGAAAACCATAAAGCATCACGGGCATTACACTCTAAAGCTGCATGATACAACTTTAAGAGAGGCCAGTTGTATAGAAAATCTTTCCAAGGCCTGATGGCCCGGGGCTTAGGAGCATCCGAAGCTAACTATGTCTTGAGAGAAGTTTACAAAGGGATATGCGGAAACCACTCGGTATAGATACCTTGGTAATGAAGTTTGGTATGAGTAGGATATTATACGACACGCATGGAACAGGACGCCAAAGATTTCGTACGAAAATGTGTGATGAGTTTCTAGCGTATATAAAATTCTAACTCATACTCTGTCAAATAATAGTATAGAAAGATGTCGAACCCACATAAATTGGTTTATCTATTCTTCAGACGTTTCTTGTTTTAATTACTATTTGAGAAAATCAGAAAGAGTTGAGTTGTGAATTAGCTAACTAAAAATGCACGAATAGAGCAGTAAAAAATATTTTATTTTTCACAAATATAATAAAGAGGTGTTAGGATCTTGACTTCACTTAATATTTCTATTATATAGTAGAACAATTGTTCCTCAATTTCTATTTCTAAAAAATATATAAATGCCTCTTACGATTACAAATATATATTATTATTCAAGTTGAATAATTAACACTCCTCTCGATTATACAAATTAATCTTCAAAATAGTAATACTCAATAACTAGAAATATATGATTGAACTAAAATATGCTCTTGTTAGTAAGTCCCTTTCGGTTACCGTACTTGTTATAATTGATTATTACACTGTTCGCCTCTCTCGATTACAAATAAGTGTACAACTAATTATAACATAAAAGAGATAGATATTACTAAACAAATATTAATATCTATCAATACTATAATTAACTATATTATTTCTTCCGCCTCTCTCGATTACAAAATTAATAAACAGTTAATATGTAGTACAAGATAGATAGATGTTAATAAATTAAATAACGTCTAACAGTAAAAGAAAATAAAAGTTAAATAAATTTTAACTCAAGCATGAGAATTTGAGGAATAATATCTACTATTATATAAAAATATTAAGTTCCATCTTTATCTCAATACAAGTAAAGTTACTCCATAATGGAATTAGTACTAACACTGGAAATATTATTGTCCATTAAATAAGAAAATAGAAAGAAATATTCAAGAAGAATTTTAATTAAAAACAGGAACTAGAGTAATTTCCTACACTGAAATTTATCTAATAACAATAACTAAACCACTATTGTGATTTAAAATTATAGATAACTCGATACTAGTGAAAGAAATAAAACAAATAAGCTTATTAAGAATTTGGATTCAGACTTCTAGCTCTAAGATTTTTTTCTACTGCAATGCGTTTTTCTGATCGGGCAACATCTTCTTATATAAGAAAAATTCATGATTACTTCTCGATTTGGTGCTACATTTTCATGGCAAATCTTGATTTTGCATTTGCAGATATAAGAATTCGAATTCTCGATTTGGTGCTAGATTTCCATGGCAAATCTTGATTTTGAATTTGCAGAGAAGAATTCTATATTTCTATGTTTAGATTTCATCGATTCGTCATGGCAAATCGAGACTTGGTGCATTGTCATGGCGATAGTGAATCATAGCTCGATCTTACACTTCTTTGTTGTATTTTCCTTCAACATTTGTTTTTATTTTTTCATATTGCGCAGAACAATTCATTTATTATTATTCCTACAAAATAAATTTAAAAAATATGGAGGAAACACGATAATTTATGATATTTTTTATGAGAGAAAAACATTTGGTAAAATGCACTTATCAATGTGATAAGTGCCAACATTACGCGTAAATGGTCAAGCGGAATCAACGAACAAAGTGATTATTCAAAACTCAATAAAAAGTTGGAAGCAACAAAAGGCAAATGGCCCAAAGAATTATCCATAGTTCTATAGTCCTACTGTACAACGGCTAAATCGAGTACATGAGAAACTCTTTTTTCCCTTGTGTACGGTGCAGAAGCTCTAACCCCGGTGGAAGTAGGAGAACCTGCTTTGAGGTACTTCTAGACAGATGAAGAATGGAACAACGAAGCAATGTGATCAACTTGGAGCTGCTTGAAGGATGCAAGGACTTGGCACATATAAGAATAGTAGTTCAAAAGCAAAGAACATAGCGGTATTATAATAAAAGACCCAACCTCCGTTATTTCAAAGTAGGAGATTTGGTTCTAAGAAAAGTAACTCAAAATACCCGGTAGCCCAATATGGGGAAGCTGGGACCAACATAGTAAGGTCATTACCGGATTTCAGCCATCAGTGGGAAAGGTTCATACGAGTTGAAAAACCAGAATGGAGATAAGCTACATATCAACTAGAATGTGGCACACCTCAAAAGATATTATTGCTGATTAATATTATTCGAGCAGAAAGTATGTGCTGCACTCTTTTTCCCTCCGTTCAGCTTTTGTCCCAATTCGATTTTTCTGACAAGGTTTTCAACGAGGCTGCGATGGAAAGAATACGAGGATAGCAATACTAAGACCTTTAATATCAAGGCAAACAAGCAAGTTTAAACCCAGGGATGGTTAGATCGTCTTTGGCTCTATAGCAAATTTCTACTAGGAAGTTAAATTTGCTATTGAGCAAAGGTCACCCCACCGTTCACGAGCACAAAACACTAGAGGATTGTTAGTTAATATTTTGCTCGATATCATAGATTCTATTCTTGGGGGATTATCAGGAAATTCATTGGTGGAATTTTCGAAGGTAAAGGACTTCCGGTCATATTCTTTGCATTTGAACACTTGGGGAGGGGAATGATATGAGGATTTGACACCAGTAATGGCCACATCAACCGGGAATGAAAATCCAGAAGATTAAATGTATCATCGGGATTGGGGACTGCGCAGCCAGCCCTATAGAAAAAAGTTCTATAAGATAGCTACAAGTAATGGTAATTTATTTTTTAGCATAGCAAATGCTTGTATACTTTTGAAAATGGAGGGAATTAAATAAAATAAAATCCTTTTATTTTGTTTCTAGTTTGAACGATGAACTAACTTCTTCATTTGAAAGTTAAATAAGTACTTCAAATGTTAGTGCCATAATAAATAGGAGACGTCCTCTTCAAGAGCACAGTAAATATAAGAGGGTCCTTTCTTATGAAAACCTCACGTTAAAGGGTCGCTTTCAGAAGAATCTATTCCCGGATCAAAATGCCTTAGGTTGAAGATGCACCCGAAGACATAAACAAAAAGACACAAAAAGTAAACGTGTGCAAACACTTATAGAAACCATCATGTAAAAAGGATAATACTTGGGGCCAAAATGCTTCGAGAAGAAAGCATCAGAGATCACACGTAGCAAAGCGCGAACAAAAAAACGTGTGCATAATTCTTAAGCAAATGCAAAAGTTAAATACTTGCATGGATACTCAAATGAAAGTAAGAGTCAAACCATACATGAGAAAAAATCTGTCTTTATTTACAAAAAACATGCCAAAACGGTAGAAGTACATGAATGGAAAAAGGAAAAGCTAAACTGCAGCATCTCTGGAACCAGAAGGAAGTGAAGTGTCCGCGCTCACGGGAGAAGTAGGAGAGACAACCGATGATGCAATATTTTCCCCCAGTTTGGTCCTCAGCATCATCACCTTCTGACTTATCTTTAGTCTCCAAAAACTTGGAACCACAACCAGGAGCATGAAACAACGCTGGAGTCCATTTTCAGCAGTCAACTCAAGCTCTCGAGCCTTAGGAATTTTTGTATCAAAGTCAATAATGCCTACTTTGGCATCTTCTAAGGTTTTTCTCCTCATGTTGTACATGGCATAAGTTTTTTCAACGATAACGGAAGCCGCTTGATGCTTATGTTCTTCTTTGAGTTGAGTTTATCGTGCCCCTTTTTCTCGTGAAATTGGGTTTCGCCATTGACAACCTTTTAAGGAAGTGTTTTAAAAGAGAATAGTCACCATCTAACAATTTTTAAGGTGCATTAGTGCACCTATTTGCAAATAACTCTAGATTAACTAGTTGCATCATCAAATATTGGGTTAGAGCTCAAATTACCTTTAGGGGAAGGTGTTAGACACTCTTTAAAGTATACAACGGTGGGTCCTGAACAAACTTGAATTATATGAATTAGTCTAAGAGAAAGGACAAATAAATAAAATGATTGATTTTAAAAGAAATATAGGTCCCTACGTTTTTTAGCCTAAATGATCACCCCGTCCAACATAAATAATACTTCGTAACTCCCTCAAGGTGGGTGTTACTCATATTATTCATCGAGCACAGACTATCATCTCCTGCTGCCCGATTACTATCTTTAAGTTATTTACCTAAAGCGCACTAGTCAATTCTAAGTCGTACCCTATGCGTGCACTACCCACCTGATGCCTATGGTCCAGGATGCATTTGGACTTCTATCTCAAGGTGGTTCTAGACTTTAACTTAGGTTGCTAAAAATGAAAAATACTAAGTGACATACAAAACATTTTGAACTTTCACTTATAAGCAAATAAGGGCTCAAATTGGCCTCCTCACATAGACAACAAATGCACGCAGAACTTGATTAACAAAGACAGTTGCAGATTTTAACAAGTTGGAGTTGCAGAAACCTATATGCAGGATCTCAATGTGATTCTGGATCTAATGTGCGGACGGTGTAAAATCTATCAAACTTACTTGATTGCCTAAGTATTACAGGTATAAGAGATTATACCTACATGCATGATATCTAGGCATTTTTATGTAGTAACTAATAGTGGTAATCACAGGATTATGTTCAGATTTAGTTAACTGAGTATTATAAGCATGGTTTCTAGTGATGATGATTAGCACAACATTGAAGACCCTTAAAGAACAAGTGGGATAATTAATTAAACTGATTCAGGCCCTATAGGTACGAGTTCTATAATTACAACTCGTTTAGATCATATAGGCATGATTTCTATAATTAAAACTGATTTTAGATCCTATAGACATGATTTCTATAGTTGAAACTGATTTTAGATCTTATAGGCATATTTTCTAGACAGACTGTGATGCAATAACGAATTTAAGTAATTAGAATCATATAGGCATGATATTTATTGGGCATGGTACAGGTTGTAAAAGGTTTAGTAGCATTCATTCCCTATAGGCATAATATCTAGTGATCAGAGAGAAATAAATATAAGAGCGGGTAAAATATTTATTCAAAGATCATGGTTGTGCATGTATTAGGCAAGCTAAGTGAAGTGTGTGATTTCCTAATATCATGACTTTTATGGGACTCATGTAATCGAACAATAGATATAGCAAACATTGTCAAGTCCTATAGGCATGTCCATGTTGATATAAAATTCTACCATTCCCCTTTTTACTAACATCCCAATTATTTATACAAAGTGTTATTACATGCCCAAATTAATAAGTAAAATGGTAATATTACATGGAATTAAACACGGCTATGGAAGGCCCAAATAAATAATTAAATACCCAGCCTTGCTGGGCCTTCAACATTTCTGGCCTAGCATACCACACGATCACAGGTCCATAGGGGAGTTCAGAACCTTTTAGTGAACCACAACACCAAAAATTGCATCACTTGTAATCAACACAGTACAGAATAGGGATGTAGGGTATTATGGATAGTTTTTAAAAGTTGAAGAGTGACTATAGCCAATTCCCAGTGTGTCAAAGTTCACAAGGGCCTTGATTGGACCCGAGCAGTGTTCACACTAGGGAGGCCAACAACAGAACCTCGATAGCCTTGGCTTTCAGCCGGCTAAGAATAGGAATTTAGAATGCCAAAGTAACCAGTTAGGAGGGTAAATAGAGATCACGGAAATGAACAAACAACAAAAATAGTAAAGCAAGCCAGTAGGTTCAGCAAGGTGCACATAGCAAAGTACCATATAAACTAGCATCATAGGAACTGGGAGAAGAGGCATGTTTACAAGCTTACATAGGTTGCACTAGTGGACATCTAAGGGTCTGAATTAACTTAGCCTCACCCAATGCCACATTAATCACTACTTGAACACGATAGAGGGATGCACATGTGTGATAACCACAGAAAGGAGAGCACAACAGCTAAACCAAGGCATATTAGGAAACATGTTATCACCAGAGTCTTAGAAAATAGAGTCGGAAATCCAGGACAACATGCAACTAGTTTGAACGGGTTTTAAGATACTCTAATATACATAGGATTCATTGAAAGTTCATTCAAACCAAAGGGTTCTCATAAAGCTAAGGCATTATTTAATATAACATGCAATCAGCATACAACTACAGTACTGAAGTCCAAATTGACATGTTAAGATGCTATATGAGTATAGAACTAATCCTGGGAAATAAAAAATACAAGATACAAAGCATGACATGAACAGTAGAGTATTCTTGGGCATCAATTAACACAGAATGAAATCAAAGATGAACACCATCACAGTTGAACCAAAGTTCAGATATAAGCGCCAAAAGAAGGAAATAAATTAAACATTATGAAGGTTTAAACACTAAGCCGTAGCAAGCTAAAAGAATGCAAAGCGTAGAAGTAAAAACCCCAAATCCATGATGCTTCAGAGTTCACAAGAGCCTTGAAAATGGGCTCCGAGTAGTGGTATGTATTAGATACACTTTGAAAATGTTGGATGTGTAAAATAATATTCGTTCCTAGAAAGTGCATAACAGGGATTTGGGTCATAGTTGAGGGGGTAACTTATGTATTTTGCCTAGAAAGAATATAGATAAATAAAAAAAGTGAAGAGAAGAAAGTGTCAAACTTTTATGGAGGTTTCTTATACACTAACGATTTATATATGTACCTTAAAATTTTGAAAAAGAACACTAGCATTATACACAAATATACATGCTTATACGCATCTATATATTATTATACATAATTATATAGTATTGTATAAATACCAATTGTATACTATTTGTATTGGAAAATACCTTCTATCCACCACTTCATACCGTAAGTAATGTATCAACTTATATAAACATGTATAACAGTAATATGAGGTGTTTATATATCTATATATATAATTATACATTTACTTCTACATGATTTATTAGTATTTTTAAGCTTAAACAAGTCACGCTTTAAAACTCCTCTAAACTCCCTCAAATTTAAGATTTAAGTGTTACGATCGAAAAAGTCAAGTGTCATGCAGAATTTAGCCAAGCAAACCTTAAACAACGATAAGTCCGACAACACAAGAGAGATATAATAAAAGAGACACAAATATTTAACGTGGTTCGGTCAACTGACATACGTCCACAGGCGGATATGAGCAATCCACTATAATAAAAGAGAGTACAAAATATCGAGAGAACAACCTCACGAAGAGGCAAACGCAAGTAATACACTAACACTTGTCCCATAAAGTTTTCCCCCTAAATAAGACTCTCAAACCCACTATGGTTACATTGTGGATGCCAAGAAATGAGAAGGAAGAATCCTCAATTTATAGAAGTCCAAAATATTTTCCTACAAGAAAAGGGACTACCCAAATATGGAATACTTATATTTTTCTTCTAGAAAAAGAAAAATCCAATTATGATAAATATGTTGTCTTTAATAGATTTCATTAAATGGCTCGGTTATTAGACAGCCGCTATTACTTGTATTTATATGATATGGATACATACATAATGATAAGTATATCACCTGTAAAGATAAGTATTAAGAGTCTATCACATATATGAGATAACTACAAATATTAGATAAATTCTTGGAGTGCTAATAATCCTTTCATTCGTGAGATAGAAAAACTAAATACGATTAAAAAAAAAAAATCAAGACAACACCTAATATTAAGCTCTCTAGAATATACTCTTAATCTTCTAAAACAACACCAAATTCAAATAAATAATATTTCAAAACCCGAAAATGAAGTTTCAAAGCTTCAATGACTGCCCAGGTTGTCTTCCCGTTACAATCTCTAAAATAATGGGTAATCCCACGTTTTCTAACAATGAACACTCCCTAACAAATTTTCGTCAACACTTCCAAATATTTCTTTTTTAATTAAGCTCAGATTCAAACTTCGAACAAACCCAGCAATAAAGGTTCGATTTTATGGTCTTCTCCAAACACTGAAGAATCATTTTATTTGCACTACATTTTCAATTTCAAATAATACCCAACCAAAATTTAGTAATCAGGATTTTGAATCTACATTCTTTGCATTTTTGGATTTCCCAAAACCTATAGCTTTTGAATTTCAAGTAATAGTAGCATAGGTCTCGAATTCCTTTCCTTTGCCATAAGAAATCAATCTCGAGAGAGAAAGTAGAGGTTTGCTGATCTTGCTCATGAAGATCCTCTTAAGATTCATCGCATTGAATCGATAGAGAGAGATTTAGAAGTGAGTCTTGGATGTTGGACTCATATATGGAAGAATTAATTCAAATAGCCGCCCATCAAACCGCTTAAATGAGTGAAGATATAATATATACATAATTTATATATTATGAGAGTATTTGGATTGACTTTTAAGGTGGTCAAATTAACCTTTAAAACTCTTTTTAGCCTTTTTAGTGTTTGACAAAATTAAAATGTGCTTAAAAGAAATTAAAAACTACTTAAAACAAGTCAAAAACAATACGTTGGATAATCCCAACTTAGTATTTTTGGGCTTAAAAGCTGTTTCTCCCGAAAAGCTACTTTTTAAAGCCAATCCAAACTGGCTCTATATATATATAATTATGTACAAGTAATATATAATTTATGTATATAACTAAAAAAAGAAAAAAATAAATTGATCGACTATTTATGTAAAAATTTCAAATTATATATAAAATGGGGAAACTAGGTAAGAAGGTAAAATAAGGGCTTAATTTGGTTGTATTGTTGCCCCAATTGATAGAGATAGCACTTTAAACTAAATTTTTTATACTATTACAGGTTTTTTGGTATGCGGACTAAATAATGTGAAATTATAATATGAGATTATAATCTAAAGACTAATTTGTCGCATAGGAAGTGGGATAAAGTAATTGTAACTTTTATGAGGTAAGATGAGATAAAACGAGATATCCTAGATTAAGTCGAGATTAAATTTATATCGTGTTGGTTGGTGGTATACATTAATACTAACCAAATACGGTATAAATTTAATCTCACATCTTATCCTACCTTATCTCTCGTACCAAACGACTACCCAAGAATATGTACACATAAGCCTCCTTAAAATATGACATTTGCAATCTTACAAATATGACAAGTTACTCCTGATATAATATGTAAAGATGACCTAAAACCAAATTAAGAAAAGATAACTTAAAAGCTTAACCCTTTTTTAAATATACGAAGCCCTAAAACCAAATTAAGAAAAGATATTGATAGAGTTCATATAACTAATAACTTAGAGACAGAGGTCCCAAACCAGCCGACCAAATTTTGCAGATGCATGCTGATGATGATGACGACTTGAAGGATAGGTATTTTCCACTATCCACCCCATGTGAACCCCATATGAAAAAGTACATGCTCATGGTATGTTATATTAAGTTTTAAGTTTTATTATATATATATCATAAGTGTAAAGAACTTTTTTGTATTATCAGGTCATCTAAAGAATATCTAAAGATTAATCTTCATAAAATTTAGAATTTACAAATTTGAGAATACAATATATAGTTTAAACTCTTATTTGATTACTAATAATATAATTGCCAGGTGTATCTTCTTTAAATATTTAATCAAGAAATTACTCAACTGATTAAGAGGAGTATCTTCTTTGAAGTTGGATCCATGTGGTGGTTTAAGTTAGTGGATTCTCACTAAACGAGAATTTATTATACATGACCTAATATGGTACTTATTGAACTTATCTTGTTTTTTGGCAAGTACAACTTTTAGTAAAATAACAATTTTGGTCTGAATACACAGATCAGATGATAACAGTGGCAGTGACACTCGGTTGAAATTTTCTTGGAGTCCACTGAGAGTCGAAATTTACATTAATGATGCAATTTTTTGGGCAGATTTTAAATCACGTACACAGTTTTAGTTTTATGCACTGAATATGTAAAATATTTGCAAGATCACTATTTATAAATTAGAGAGATTTTCTTTTTAAAACTACTAACTATATAATTGAAATCAACTACTTTTAAGTAGTTTGCACTGCAAATCATGTAACCCAAATAAAGGCTATCAAAAAGATATTAGTGTTTAGGTGAAGATTAATTGATAACTGCGAGTGAAAGACACATAATCAGTTGAATGACAAATATTAAGTCTCGTTAATACACAAAATTGTCTAGAGAAATCTAAATAGGCTTCAGTTTTTACACAAAATTACGAAATTAAAATAAATTCCTTATGAAAAGAATTTTTTTGCAAGAGACACCTCCCTTCTACTGTGAGAGAGTTATCAAAGTTACTGTATCAAGAAAATAAGTAATGCTTCTAAATTTTATTACTCCGTAGCATTCATTATTGAAGTATCAACAAGAGCATAAATTGTAGTACACGTGCAATTGAAGAGTCACACATCAATTGATGCCAAGAGAATTCTGTCCAATGGCTGTTTTACAACAATTGGCATTTAACGTTGTGGCGTCAACACTCACTTCAACTTCTTTTCTTCCCTTAATTTACTCGACCATTCAAGAACATAGAAAGCAACACAGAGACCCCTACTTCAGAAATTTTCTTTAAGTAATTCATTGTTGTACACTTTCTCTCTTTTTCTTGTTTTAATTTTTTTTTAAATGAGATGTGTCCTAAATAGTGAAGAATATGAAGTTAAAAAATCTAGAGGACAGGACTACTGAAATAAAAGATGTATTATCAGCAGAAACATGATGAAACCAGTGGCGGAGACGCACTGCTCCAAGGGGTGTCAATTGACAACCCTTTGTCGGAAAATTACACTGTTTAGATGGTTAATTTTTTAATGTATATATACTATGTAATGAATCCCCTTGACTTCTTCGTGTATTTACTTCTTTAAATTTTATACAAAAAACTGACTCCGTATTCTTCTTTGCGTCTTCGGAAATTTAACTCAAATCTACTCCAGATCACTTCCAATTTAGATTTTGAACTCTTTTTGATATTTTCAATCAATTGGAACAACATCCAATCCAAACAACTAACAAATTAAAAAAAAATTCAAAACCAAAGCTTTGAATGGTCTTTAATGGTGGACTTCTACTCTTCAATTTTCTTGTATTGCAAGCATGTGACATAAGGGGATAAGCAAAAACTACACGGCCACTTGAATCATATGTAGAAGATATGACAAGAAGAGAGAGTGAAAGTAATGGTTGTGAGAACATAGATTTAACGCTATAGCTTTTAAAAGTAATAGTTATAAGAACACATGAATTTGCTAGTGCTTTTAAAATATATACAATGAGTTAGGTGGATACTTAAAAACATGAACCATTTTATTATAAGTATGAAGTCATATATAAAAATTCTTCTTTTTTTTTTTGGGTCAAACAAGGTGATAAACATAAAGTAGAAAGCATAAAGAGAAATATTACAATTTTTTCTCAAGTGAAATAGAACTGATGTTCAAGCATAAATTTAACTTCATAATATTACATTTTAATTTCACCTCTAATTCTTTTCATCCAAAATATTATCTAAACCGCCACTAAAAGATTGCTCCCATCACCCGCCCACCCCAAATAGCATTTCTTTCAAAGTAATCCTCCAAAAATTTAAATCATAATTACGACTATATTGAATCCAAATGGTTAAAACGTCTCATAAAAAAACATCAAGTATACTAAATGAACAAAGCAAAAAATGGAATTATAAAAATAGAAAATGCTTAAATAAAAGTTGAACACCAAACTCCAGAGCAGAGTCAAGATATTTATGGGTTATTCCCTAATTTCCCATTATATTACCCAGAAATACATATTACTAACATTTGGAAATAAATAAATAGATTAACGGAGATTCATCAAAAGTCGCAAAGCAAGAACCCCAAATCCACAATTCCCACAAACAGTAATTACCAAAAACAAACTCATTAAATCCAAACAAATAGCTCAAAAGATAAGAGCAAATGCAAGGGCGAGAAAGGAAGCGAAGAATGTGGGGACGAAAATGGCTGCGTCGGAAGTTGGAGCAGGTGCCGGAGCATCAGCGGCGGCGACGCCCTTCACGGCGGAGATGGCCATCATCATCACCATGATTGCAACAACGAACATCTTCATCTTCATTGCCTCCATTTTTCAAAAAGGATATGAAAATAGTATCGGAAATTGAAAGGAAAATGGTGAAATGCTTTAACAGAGGAATTACTCAAGAGAATTTGTAGAGACAGTTATGGGACTCGGAGCTTTGTGGGGTTTATATACAGCCAGCAGAGGATAGATTGGGGAAGTGAGGATGAACTTCGGGCAGGTTAATTAGCTGCCCGAGATGATTATTTTTCTTATTAGTACTTATTTTTGTTTTCTCTTTCTCATTCCTCCCTGGTAAGGTAAATATAGATTAAAAAAAGAGTTATTTTTTTTTCTTTGGTTTTCGCTTTGTGTTCAGTAATTGGATTAGGAGCCGATAATATAGATTCAAATCTTGCCCGGAGAAGCGCCTTATGTAGGATTTTTTTTTTACCCAAAATTTGAACTCGATTCCTGTCTTGTATGGTGGAAGGATTATATTCATCTTATCATAATTCGTGTAATGTGTTTTATATCAACTACAATAGATTATCAGATAGTAGTTAACATACAAAAATATTTTTAAAGAAAATAAAAAAAAAAGATTATACAAAAAAAGTCTAAAGTAAAATATGATGCTTTTGACGTTGTACCACGCGAACTTAATTTTTATTGTTTGAAATATTTTTTTTTTCATTTTGTTATGTATTAATTTAGTTGTTATATATCTCAAATGTCAAGAAATAATTTTGTTATGTTATGAAATGCATTTTAACTTAATGTGATTAAGTTGAATTCACTTAGAAATATTTCAACTTAATTAGTGTTTGTTATGTGTTGTCCATTCTCAATTATAAATATTTTTTTAGCTAAAAATGGTTGCAGTCTCGACACTTTTTGTACTTTGCAAATTTTTGTTGTTTCGCCTGTTTTTACTTTCCATGTACTAAAAAGAGACAGTCTCTTATTGTAATAACTCTTAACTTTGATGAATAAATCTTTTATTACAAAAAAAAAAACTATAAATGTTTCTTAAGGTGAAAAAATGAGTGGATAAATTAAAGTACTTCACCTTCATCAAAGTTAAATAAAACCTTCATATGGTTAAACCCATATTAGTGTGATTTCTGTGTTTAATTTTGCTTTAAAAAATTATCATCTTTATTGTTGTTCTATGAATGGTAGAACAAAGTTTAGCAAAGAAATTAATTGTTAATTGTCAAAATAGAAGATTGCCTTCTGTCATACAGCTTGGTCTTAATGAACATTTAACAAGAGGATCAATAAAACATTTAAATATCTTAATAAATGGATGAGTAATTACATAATCAGTAACAATCACAATCGTTATGCACTATTTTAAGTTATTGATTTGTGAATTATTATTATATCAAATAAGTATGAGTAAAGGTGCCAATATCTGTAATCCAGAACCATATATTTTGGATTTAAAATGAGGGAAATTCTACAGAAGTTGATAAATATACAATCTGTACTTCACTTAATTAAATTATAATGACTTGAAAGGAAATTAAGCGAGCTACCCGCTGCCCGTAATTTGACAGAGTGTCCAAGTGAGTCATTATTAAAGTATAGCCTCACCAATGATGGGTCACTACCTCATAGCTGTCTTCCTAACTAGATTAGTTGTTTTCAAATTTTAACTTCACTTTCATCTTTTTCCAAATTTAAGGTGCATTAGGGAGTGTTAAATATCCTTCCCATAAAATTCATGAAATTATTGAAAACAACGGCCAGAATATATTAGCTTTTCACTGCTAGTATTCTCAATTTATTATTATGGATTATAGTAACTGTATAGGGTAAAATATATTTACATTAAATAATTGCACGAGGACAAAATATATTTATATTAAATTATCGCATGAGGAAGTGATGCATGTAGTCGAAGATAAGATAGTTGAATTCGAAGGCAACGATCTCGTCTGTTACCAGAGAGAATAATACTCATAAAGATGAGTAAATGCTTGTCACTCGGTAATATTTAATGAGGAATATTCTACAACATTAAGTATATGGCTCGTTACAAGGAATATAGCATTCACTGTCCGTCGTTATTCATTCTTCAACAACCCTCACAATTGACATTAAAAAGAGTCTTGATCCTAGGACCTTGTTCCCTAGGTGCATCTATAAATAGCGAGCTCTATTATAATTGTAACAGACACAAATTTTCTGGTAAACATACGTTAAGATCTGCTCAAAGCTCAATATAGTTCTATCTTCTTGTTTATTGATATAATTGCTAATGTGCCCAGAAGCCATGGTTCCAAAATTATTATTTCAGGTATTTTATCTCCATCTAAAGGCTAAGTATTACATTTTTGTCTAATTCATTTATTTTATTTTAGGATTAAATTAATTTACTTGTCTATAAACCACAATTATATTGTTTTGCACGTAAACAATTTGGCGCCCACCGTGGAGCCTAGACAGTTGTGTAATTAAGTTGGTCCTTGCCTCTTTTACTAACATGTTTGATTATTTGTTCTTAGCAAAAAAAAAAAATCATAGAAATGGCAGATAATAGTGTTAACATCACACATAATGGTTGTCATGGCTCTCATGTAAGCAGCCCCAGCATTCTTCAGACCGAATGACATCATCTTGTAATAATATACACCCCAAGGTGTAATAAAAGCTGCTTTCTCGGCATCTTCTTCATCCATCCAGATCAGGTGTTAACCTGCGAAGCAATCCACAAAGGATTAGAGTTCATGCTTGGCGCATTTATTGATCAGGATGTGTATGTTTGGTAGTGGAAAATCGTCCTTGGGACTTGCTATGTTTAAGTCCCGATAATCAACACATACTCGGACCTTTCCGTCTTTCCTTGGAACCGGCACAATGTTAGATAATCAAGTTGGGTACTCAACCACCTTAGAACCTTGGCTTTGATTTGCTTGGTAACTTCCTCCTTGATCTTCAAAATCATGTGTGGTTTGAATTTTCTGAGTTTCTGCTTGACTAACAGGCACATGAGATTGGTAGGCAACTTGTGAGCTACTATATATGTGCTCAAATAGGTCATATCGTTATACGATCATGCAAAAATATCCTCATATTCCTTTAGAAAATGGATGCATTCTTCCTTCTTTGTTGGAAGCAAGTGAATGCTGATGTGGGTCTCTTTGACGGTCTCGGCATCTTCTAAATTTACTGCTTCTGTTTTATTCAGGTTGGACTTAGGCTTGTTCTCAAAATTTTCAACTTTCCTAACAATTTCCTCGGGTATCTCATCTTCTTCCTCTAAGTCACTACTCTCATATTGCGTTGCCTCATTACATGTGACAGTCAGGGGTTCATCAGGAGAAGTAATAATTACATTGTAGAAAGGAAAAGTATAAAGATAGTAATGAATAATAATAAAGGATATATATGTTTGAATAAAACTAAGAAAATTGTTCAAACAAAAGCTTGGCTCGGTGGATCGAGCATATATTTAAAATGAGAAATATTAAAATAAAATTGCTGGAAAATTTAAATGCCCAGAACAACTATAAATTCTGCCAAGCTACCTAGGGACTCGGTGGGCTCAGGATGGTGTAGCGGTCCAGTTTCGGAGAATAGCTCCCTTTGCCACAGTCTGAATGGTAAGGCTTTCTTCTTCATCCTCCTCAATTATGGCCCTATAGTCCATATCCTCATCTTCCAAGAACAGATCTTTCAGCCCAGCTAGTGCTTCTTCTTCAGCAGTTCCCCCATAATGTGACCTCCTGATAGAAAGCTTGTTCCAAACAAGGTATCGTTGCTCAAGAGGGTAATAAGGTCCGCACCATAGAGGCGACCAATTATTGTATTCTTGCCATGTATACTGGTTTCCGAGCCCAAATATAGTACCATGATTCTTTAGCTGTATTGGTTTGGTGATACCTTGAGGTTCTTTCCCAATCCTTTGTCGGGTTCAAATCCGGACCATGCTAATATGCTTTCTATCTTGTTACTCCACCATTTATCTTTTTCGACATCATTGACCCAGTAAATGTTATGGTAGGTCTCCCCTTCTAGCCTTCTTCTATGTCTAATGACCGGAATGGTTTGACTAGTGTAGATGGGGTTACTCCCGTCCCCATGAATGATTACCTCCTGACGGTTCTATTCGAATTTTACGACTTGATATAGTGTGGAAGGCACGGCTCCAACAGCATGAATCCACATACGACTTAATAAAATATTATATGAGGCTGGTATGTCAAGCACTTGGAACTCAATGTCGAATCAAGTTGGTCCAATCTGCAAACAAATATTGATGTCACCGATCGTGGCCCTCTAGGACCCATCAAAAACCTTCACATTCATGCTTCCGGTCCGTATTTCATGGAAACCTTTGTCCAACCTTTTCAGGGTGTCTAGTGGACAAATATTCAAAGTAGAACCTCCATCAACCAGGACCCTAGCAATGAACTTGTCTTCAATCTGCACCGTAATGTGCAATGCTCGATTGTGATTCCATCCCTCGGGCGGTAGCTCATCCTCGTGGAAGATGATCTTATGGCTTTCTAGTACTTGACTGACCATGTTGGCCATTTCTCCACCAGTGATATTATTGGTTACATAAGCCTCGCTCAGTACTTTCATCAGGGCATTCTTGTGTGACTCAGAACTCTGCAACAGTGACTCCATAGATATCAGAGCAAAGACTTTGTTCAGGTAGTCAACAACATAATACTATTTCGCGTGTACTTTTCTCCACATGTCATCTGTCCCAGTCTCAATGATAGGTTGCCTAGCAGTGGCTGCCTTACTTGAACCTCCTAGGTGTTCAGGTGTATAGACTCTTCCGATCCTAGTCATTCCTTGTGCCACATTAGATTCCTCTACCTTTGTCACGACCCGGATTTTCCCCCAACATCGGGATCGTGATGGCGCCTACTCGTGGTAGCTAGGCAAGCCACTGTATTCATACTATCCCTGTTTTTAACACAATTTTAATTAAATAAATGCGGAATACTTTATCGAAATGGAAATAACTAATTACAAAGTGAAAATCATACTGAAATCCTCTACCCAAGACGCGGAGTCACCAACTCACGAACTACTATGGAATACTACACATAAAAGTCCGAAGGAAATATAACATAATTCTGTTTGTCTCGGAACAAAGAGACTACAGCTAATAACATAAATAAAGAGAGAGACGCCGGGCCTGCGGACGTCTGCAAGCTACCTCGGTCTCAAATGTGATCAACTCCCACGCAATCAATTTACTGCTGCTGCTGCTGCTCTCGATCGTAACCTGGACCTGTGCAAAAACGCACAGAAGTGTAATATCAGCACAACCGACCCCATGTGCTGGTAAGTGTCTGGCCTATCCCGGCGAAGTAGTGACAAGCCTAGAACCAGACACTCACATAAACCTGTGCAATTCAATATATATATATATGTGTACCCCAAAGTAACAAGAAATAATCAAGTATTAACACAACAAGGAATACCTTAAAGAATTCAACAATTAATCACAGTTAATAATTTCACAAGGAAAAACAAAGTATATTGTAAACACAAGTAATATCACTTCAAGAAATAGCAAGCAGTTGCACGGCATCACCCTTCGTGCTTTTACTCTCATCCTCACCAAATAAACAAATAAAGTACACGGCATCACCCTTCGTGCTTTTACTCTCATCCTCACATCCATAGTACGGCATGATCCTTCGTACATGGTTCAATAACGGGGCACGGCATGATCCTTCGTGCATAATCAATAACAGAGTACGGCATGATCCTTCGTACATGGTTCAATAACAGGGCACGGCATGATCCTTCGTGCATAATCAATAAATAAACATGGCACGGCATTAACCTTCGTGCATAAATAAATAAACATGGCACCGCATCACCCTTCGTGCATTATCACTCTTCCTCACCCAAATAACAATCACAGTTAAGGGCAAAGAAAGAAACAGTAATTCATAAACCGTCCCATCAAGGGCAATCAATAATTATCTTCACAACAAGTCCCAACAAGGGAGAACAATAACGATTCACCTATAATATATCTCAAAATATCATTTTCCAACGACTCACGGTCATACTAGACGCCAATGTATGGATGCTCGTCACCACAGCCCATACACCGCACTCGATCACATAACACATAACACATAATCCTATTCCCTCGAGCTAGGATAGAACAAACACTTACCTCGAATGCTTATGAACAATTCAATCCGTGGAAATGTCTTTTCTTTCAATTTGGCTCCAATCCAACCGTATCTATACACAATTGATTTAGTATCATCAATTCTACTCAACAAACTAATTCTTAAGACCAAATACAACTTTTACAACATTCTGCCCGGAATAGTAAATTGGAACCCCGGGCCCACATGGTCGGAACTCGGGGTTAGGACCAAAATCCGGTTACCCATCCCCCACGAGTTCATGTATATAATTTGTTTCAAAATCGGACCTCAATTCGAGGTCCAATTCCCCAATTTATGAAAAACCCTATTTTCTAACAAAAACAAGAATTCTACCATGAAAATCATTGATTTCTTATGAAAAACATGTTTAATGATGTTAGGAATTGAAAGAATTAAGTAAAAAGTGACTTACAATTGTTTTGATGAAGAAGAAATCCTTGAAGAATCGCAAATGGGTGTTTTGGTTTTGTAAAATGTGAAGAAATGACTAAAATTCGTGTTTTTCAGGTCTCTGTGTTCGCATTTGCGAACATTGGGTTCGCAATTGCGAACCCCGACCAATTTCCGGAGTTTGAAAAATAAGCTAAGGGTGGGAAGTTCGCATTTGCGAACATTTGTTCGCATTTGCGAACATCTCGCATTTGCGAACTAATGTTCGCATTTGCGAACACATGCTGTATAAGGCAGTGTTCGCATTTGCGAACAATGGTTCGCATTTGCGAACCAAGGCAGTATGGGGAATGTTCGCATTTGCGAACATAGGCTGGCACTGGGAACCTTCGCAAATGCGAACAATTGTTCGCATTTGCGAACAAGGCTGGGCCAAAGGGGGCTTCGCATTTGCGATGAATGCTCGCATTTGCGAGCTTGTCCCCTTCGCAATTGCGAGAAATACTTCGCAATTGCGAAGCCAACAACTGGGTGAAAAACCAGCAGTTCAAAAATTCAGAATTTCATCCAACGGCCTATCAAATCTTTACCCGAGCCCCCGGCTCCAAACCAAACATGTACACCACCTCAAAAACACATTATGGACTTGTTCGTGCGATCATATCGCCAATATCACTTCGTTTTAATCAAATCAAGCCTCAAACTCATGATTTTCATACTTTTGATTTTCAAAACTTCTTAACTTGGAACTCAAGGTCCAAAACATCTCAAACGACATCCGAATGTCACCAAACTTTACGTAAATCACATATATAATATTTAAGACTTGTACCGGGCGTCGGAACCAAAATACGAGCCCGATACCAAGGTCAATTAATTTATTACCTTTAATAATTACATCAAAAACAATTTCACATACAAATTCATAACTTGGGCTCTAGGCCTCAGAATTCGACTCCGGACACATGTCCAAGTCCCATATTTTCCTACGGACCTCCCGGACCATCCAATCTCGGGTCCGGATCCGTTTACCAAAAATGTTGACCGAAGTCAATCATATCAATATTAATATCATTTTTATCCAAATTTCTCATAGAATTCATATTTTCTATCACAAAATCTTTCCGGCTACATGCTCGGATCGTGCACGTAAATCGAGGCAACATAGAATGAGGTTTTCAAGGCCTCAGAAGCTCGAAATGATTAATAAAATAAGTGATGACCCTTTGGGTCGTCACAACCTTGGCCTTCCATTTCCGCTGAGCCTCAATAACATAATCCCAGGTCATTGCTTTTAAGTTGAATCAGGGTGTGGTGGACACCGTCACGGTAAAAGGTGTGACCACTTCTACTTCAAATGGAGTGGGGTGGCTACGAGCGGAGCCACTTCTACCTCGAATGGATCTGATGTAGTTACCTCAACCTCGACGGTGCCTGATCTGAACCACAATAGGAGTAAGTGTGACTGCGACCTTAGATTCATCGCCCTCCCAAATAAACCTGATCGAACCTTCAAGGTCCCATTCTTCATTTGTTTCTATCACATGTATACCATCACTTTTGGGATCGGGGAGATGATTATTGCGGACATTAGGTGAGACCTCATTGATTGTATGATCTTATTGCCAATTAATGTTTGAATCTTACCCTTCAATGTCCGGTATTCAGCTGTTGTGTGCCCTTTCATACCAGAATGGTACGCACAAGTCTTGTTAGGATTGTCCTACTGGGATGGGTTTTCTATTGCCACAGTGGGAATGTGAGTGGCATAATTTGCAGTTTTTAACCTCTCATATAATTGGTCAATGTGCTCAAAATGGCAGTATACTGTCTAGGTGGCTTGCGGTCAATGTTTGGTCGAGGTCTTAGATAATTTTGACGAGCTGGTGGTGATTGGAAGTGGGATGGTTAGGAGTTATATGGATGATGGACAGATGCTAATTGGGAGTATCTGGGGGATGAAACTTGATATGTGAGTGGTGGTGCTTGGTACGTGGGTGGAGGTATTTGGTATATGGGTGAAGGTATTTGGTATGTGGATGGAGGTATTTGATAGACAAGCGGGGATTTTGGGCCCTGGGCTACCGTTGCTGCCCCAACATCTCTCTTCTTCGATATGCCACCTGACTGTAGTGCTTTATTTGTGGCCTGCAAAGCCTCAAAGTTGGTTACCATTATGCTCTTGATCCCTTCTTCAACCCTTTCTCCGAGTTTGATGATGTCAGAGAATTTGTGATTTTTGATAACCATCAGCCTCTCATAGTATTGCGGGTCATGTGTCATGATGAAGAATTTATTCATATGTTCTTCATCCAAAGCGGGCCTGACCTTGGAGGCTCCCGACCTCCAACAAGTAGCATATTCTCGGAAGGTCTCATTGGGTTTTTTCTTGAGATTCTAAATATAGAGGACATCAGGTGCATTCTCTATGTTGAACCCAAATCAGTCCGTGAAATCTGACGTCATGCTTACCCAATTTGACCATTTCTTTGGATTTTGGTTACCAAGACGGCGCATACCAAGTAAGGCTCCTCATAAAGAGCTTCATATAGATCTTTTGATCTTTCCCAACCCAACAAGTTTGTCACAATAAGTTCTGAGATGAACTGTGGGATCACATGTGTCATCAAACATTTTGAACGTGGGAGGCTTGTATCCTTCTGGCAGTTCCACATCGGGTTGTATGCATAGATCCTCATAGTTCAAACCCTCTATCCCTCTATCGCCTTCAACACACTGAACTTGGCTTGTTAACTTTTTAAGCTCTTTAGTCATGTTCTTAATAAGCAGATCCTTTTCTATGGTTTCTGGTGTATATGAAGTTAGTTGGGTAGATTTTGGTATAGTTTCCACGTATATGGGGTTGCTTTGATGGGTGCAGGAACTTGGGTATTAGTGGTGGTCATTGGTGGAGTTTTGTGGATCGGGAATGAGTGGTGGTGTATTTTGGGGAGTGTGGTAAGTGGTGACTAGTAGGTACTAAATTGTTGATGTGTTGTAGTGGAGTTGGCATTGTCAATTGGTTGACATTTTGTGGTGGAGGGGTGTAGTGATTTGGTAAGGTAGAATTTTGTGGCTATTGGTTTTGTGTGTTTTGAGGAGGTGTTGGGTTCTTTGCGTTATGTTGGTGGATACTATGGACATCGAGGGTGAGTGACAAATAATGGATCTACTCAAGTTCTCCTTGTAGTTCTAGTATCCTTTGTTCAAGTCTCAAAACTAAGTCATTTGTGGCCGGAGTATTACGGTTGTCGGAGGTCTCTGCGTTCTCAATGTTTTCCTTTCGGATTACACTTAAATTGTCCATATTTTCTTTCCCTCTGTTTTTTGTATTGCTTGGATGAGGAGGAGGTGGAGGGCCTCCGGATCTGGTGTGATATGCCGATGAGGCCAGCATGATCGAACCAACCTAAGGGGGATGAGAATAATAATAATAAAGTAAGTAAAAATAAAAGGTGATAAGTTAATGAGGATCATAAAATATTTGTAGTATTTAAACACATATTGTGGAAATATAAATTCATGTCCTAATTCGGGAGCCTCGTTACGCCCAAGGTACGCCTAACTACAAATAAATTTGGAGAACTTTTAATGTCGATAAATGTTTTATTTTTATAAAATAGTTGAGTCCCAAAATGACACCAAAATAAACTAGGTCACTACTGGCACTTGGCCTTATTACATTTAGAAAGCGGGTAAACCTAAATCTATTTGGTCTCTGAAGGACCTTCCTGAGGTTAAATGTTCTCGTTGATAAAATCCTCCAGCTCGCGTAGGCTCATTAGTAAAAACGCCGTAGCCAGATGTCTTTCTTCATTTCCCTTAGCGCTCTGGCAGTCGTTAACTCTTTCTTTCACTTTTCCTTCCAATTCTAACAGGTTGTATTCTAGATAATCTAGTTTTTTTGCTAATCTTGACGGCCTTTTCTTTCTATTCATTGATCCGATCATCCGATGGAAGATTCATCCACCAGTCGAGAAAGAGTGGGGCTATTTTAACCATTCAGAAGCTGGGAACCTCGTGCCTCATTTTCTGCAAAACAAAGGGTTAGGCCTTACTCCCACTGGATTCGTCTATTTATACTTCTATGATCAGCATATCGGCATTTAGTTCTCCAAATTAATGCATAGAACGTGGTTGCGTCCATTGGGATTATGGAAAACCTCATGGACTTTGGATAAGGCTTATCTTAAAGGTTCATTATGTGGACAAAATAACTGACCCGACTAGGTTTGACCATGATGCATGCATAATTTAAACAGAGTTTCTATGGGGTTTTAGACTGGTACCCTCAAGCGGAAAACATGAGGGAGGAGGCACAGAACCATCAACTGCACCGCTGATCGACTGATTTTATCGCAAATAACCCTTTTCCAAATTTAAAGATAGTAAATAGGAAGAGCGCAATCACTCATTAAAGCGTTGCTATAGGATTTGATACGCACAAGTGAAATATGATGCGAAACATGATTTATGTAGCAATTAATGACATGTAGGCAAGTATTTTCACATAGGAAGAAATAAATACAACATTTAAATAATTGAAAAGACAATTATTTAAGAGTGGGGCTATTTTAACCATTCAGAAGGTGGGAACCTCGTGCCTCATTTTCTGCAAAACAAAGGGTTAGGCCTTACTCCCACTGGATTCGACTATTTATACTTCTATGATCAGCATATCAGCATTTAGTTCTTCAAATTAATGTATAGAACGTGGTTGCGTCCATTGGGATTATGGAAAACCCTATTGACTTTAGATACGGCTTATCTTAAAGGATCATTATGTGGACAACATAACTGACCCGACTAGGTTTGACAATGATGCATGCATAATTTAAACAGAGTAAGGTTTCTATGGGGTTTTAGACTAGTACCCTCAAGTGGAAAACTTGAGGGAGGAGGCACGGAACCGTTAACTGCACCGCTGATTGACTGATTTTATCGCAAATAACCCTTTCCAAATTTAAGGATAGTAAATAGGAAGAGCGGAATCACTCATTAAAGCGTTGCTATAGGATTTGATACGCATGAGTGAAATATGATGCGAAGCATGATTTATGTAGCAATTAATGACATGTAGGCAATTATTTTCACATAGGAATAAATAAATACAACATTTAAATAATTGAAAAGACAATTATAGAGAAGAAAAAACAAGGAGACAAATCAGTTTTTCGGGTAATATAGGAATCATAAATGATCAAAATAGACAGTCAAATTCAAACAAGGGAGAAGGATACGGGATAAGGCATGTTTGGACTAATTCATAAGTTCATTATGGTAAGAGCCTAAAGATATCCCTGGCAGAGTCGCCATGCTATTGCGACCCCTCCGCGGGGAGAATCCAGGTTTCGACATTCACGGGGTGTAATGACTCATTTCCTTTTGGGAATTGGGTATTTGAAGAGTAGCCACATAATGATTTAAGGTGTGTTAAGGCACCTATAGTAATTAACTTTTGGGTTGGTTTGTATTACCATAAATTATGTGATGTTGTTAATACCACACAAGAGGAGAGTGATTTGTGTGATACCTAATTTTTGCTTAACTAATCTATAGAAGAACCTAGTTTTTCTAAGTGTTCCAATTACTAATGTTTCTGGAATAATAAATACTAAAAGTAAATAACACAAATATTTTTACGTGGAGAACACCTGGCTCAAAAGGTGAGAAAACTACAACCTACTACTTAGTATGATTTTCTCAAACTTCCACTAAAATCATTGAGCCAAAATAATATTTACAAAATTCTTTGTAAAGCTAAGGATTAACTCTAATCCCGTTGTGGCACACAATCTCAACTGTTGCGACAGCTTCAAGTTAGATATAACTTGAACATTCTAAGTACCTAATACAATTGCTTCTGTGAAAGCTGGAAGGCACAACTTTAAACCACCTACTACAATTGAACTAGAATAAAAGAAAGACACAATGAAACTGATTCTTCTATCTCGTTCAAGTAGCTTCAGGAGTACACACTCAAATCTCACATAAATTACTTGCAAAATCGCCTTGCTCTTTTGCTCTCAATTTAGTTTAACTTCTGGGTATGTGCAATACCTGTAAAAGAGAACAATCACTGTTATTTAACGGGTTAGTAATGAGAGTTTGGTTTGGACTCAGTTGCTTCTCTTCTATCGCAGAAGTGTTCTTGATGATATCAAACTCTAACACTATCTTTACCCCGGATTGTGTTCTCTTCATATAAGGAGACTTTCTCTCCTTATCTAACATGTAACCCTTTCGATCATATCAGGAGATATTGTTGCTTTATTAGTAGGACTTATATCCTTGATGTGCATCTCACATGTATCGGTTGATCGTGACTGTTTTTCACACGATGGACCTGGTCCATGATGAGTTCTTTTGTGATTCTTCAAAACTTCACCTCTTATTGGGGCAACAAATTCCCCCTTTTTGATGATGACAAACTCTGTGTGTTTTACTGATTCGAAATAGGGGCGGGCATCGGTCAGTTCAGTTTGGAATGTTATTGGTTTAGCATATCGGTTATCGATTTACAAATTTCACAGAAAAAATGATAAGATATCAATTATCGGGTATCAGTTAATCGGATATCGATCATTATTGGTTCAGTTATCGATTTACCTGATAAGATAACTCAATCTAGAGTTAAGCAAAAAAGAGAAGACAATTCACTAGAGTTAAGCAAAAAAGAGAAGAATTCACATATAATATATTAAAGACTTACAGTAGGAGTAACTAGTAAGGTCTATGAAGAATGAAGATGAAGCGACTGAAGAGTTCGGTTGTGAGGGAATAGGATATAATGAACTGAAACTCTAACATTAATATATATTTAAGGGTAAAGACATAATTTTATTAATTTTTATTGGGTTATCGGTTAACCCATTAACAAAATTGACAAACCGAGGCCCAAACCGATAACCCAATAGTAAAAAAAATTTAAATCGTTATTGAACCATTAACCCAATAACCCGACACTGATAACCCAATAAACAATTAACAGTTTTACCCGATATATGGCAGTCCTAATTCGAAATCTGTAAGAACTCAACTTAACCATCAACACTAAACTTAGAAAGTTCACTTATCATTAATGACCACATTAATTAGGTTATAAACATAATTTATTTCAGAATATGTAAAGCACAATATTTCTTCCCCCTTTTGGCATCATAAAAAAGTTGCATACACAATGTGAATCCTAAATTTTAATAAATACTCATGGCCACTAGGGCAACTGCAAGTGAAATCATGGTGAAATCATCAGTAATCTAACAAACATATTTCAACTATCAAGGTCAGAAAAATCACTGAACAAGAGAAAAAAGCAGTTGTCATTGATAGAGATATGTTGCCACCAACAATCCATAAAAAGAAAGAAAAACATTCAACTATGAGCAAAAAATAGAAAGATAGAAACATCCCTAATCTGGGTCACTAGGGGTACTAAACAAGTGCAGGAGACAGGATCTAGGAATCCCAAGGCTTGGAGTTACTAGAGGGTTGAGATTGGGTTTGGAGAAGATTCAACATGTTCTGAAAAATTCCACCATTCTTCTCCTTTTCTTTGGCAAGCTCATATTTGAGACCATCCCTCCCAGCTTCCACTTCAACCATACATGCCTTGAGCCTTTCTATTTCAGCATCCTTAGTTGCACATTCCTGAACCAGACTCCTAACCTTGTTGTTGATGGGTGTCCTCTGGGATGAACCAGGTTCATTTGGGATGGCATAGACTGGATAGTTACAAGCAAGTAGAGTATTGATGCCAAAGTGTTCCTTGCTTGAGGCCATCTCCCATTTTTTCAGAGGCACATTCAACCTATCGAGAACTGTGGTTAGTATGAAACCATATGGAGTAGCATGAGCCTTGGAGTCATTTATGACCCTGTCTAGTAGCTTGACAATAAAAGCATGCCAATTGATTTGTTTTCCTCTCTCCAAGCACTCCATAAGGACTAGATCCATGTAGTTAGCAGTGTGCCTTCTCTGTTGTTTAGCAATAAGCACTTGTTGGCAAATTCAAACAGAACCTTATGCTCAGGCCTCACTTCGCTCTTCTACACAACCCGGGTTCCATTCACTTCTGCTGAATCACAAAACCTCTTGGTGATTTCAAGGCTAGTAGGGAGGGAGTCTAGGCAAGGCCACCTTTGCTTTGTATAGTCATCAAACCCTACAAAAGGGTATGTCCAGAATCTCTCCTAGTTTCTAAGCATCAAATTGCGCTTGAACTCATTTCACCATGCTTCTAATTATGCCACCCTTAACCACAACATTTGCCATAAATTCAATCAGCTCATTCTTGGCAAGCCTACCATCCATTTGAAGGACCATGTCCTTCTACCCCTGAGCTGCTAAGGCATCTTCCAACCTAATTATTCCTGGTTGCACCACGTCTTTCAACAGTTTTCCTTTTAAAATTTTACTTCTATCAAACATGGCAACCTTGTCCTGCTCTTTTTCAGATTCATTTTCTTCTTCTTCTCCACTCCATTCTTCATTATCAAAAACTTTTGCTTGTGTTGTTTTTCACTGCATATCTTATCTTCTTGGCCAGTGAAGGTTCAACATCATCAGACACTTTCTTGGGGGAAGTCTTGGGCCTTTTGGATTTCGGGGTAGGAACCTCCACTATTGTACCCCTTTCTTGATGGACCAGTTCCATCTCCTCTTACTCGACAGCCTCTGAGGATTATGCAATCTTTCCCTTTCCCTTCTCCATTTTCTTTTTCTTACTTTCTTCTAAGGCTTTTTGTAGATCAGTTTCACTCTATTTTACTCTACTTCTTGTAGCTCTACCCCTAGAGGCAATAGGTGTTGGGGATGAAACCTTTCTTTTCTTGGAAGGTTTGGGAACATTTGGGGCATTTGTTGTGGCAGTTCTGCATTTCTTTGGGTCATATCTTGCCCCAACCTTTTTCGGTAGATCAGCTAAGGTCTCTTTAGTAGATGAAACATAATCATCTTTATGTTTGCTCATATGAACCAACCCCTCAACAACTTTCCGAGACCCACTTCCCCCTGACTTCAAGCCACTCGCTTCTACCCCTTCATGTTCAACCCCACAAATAGCAGGTACTACACTATTCCCAATTCCCCTTTCTTTACCACATGCACCCTATCTCTCTATTTCTTTTTAATAATTCTTTTTACCTCCACTCCTATGTTTCTCAGGCAATTCAACATCCTTAATTGGTCCAACCAGAACAAACCTAGTCTCTAAATTTTCATTTATTTATTTTATTTTTGATTATCAGTAATCTGAGTTCTTCTAAAATAAAACTTTGACCGAAATTCAATTTTTTTGGTTAAACAATTCTCTCATACTATGGCAATTTTGGTAATAATAAAGTATTTTTTTATAGTTTTTGTTAATATTTTCATAACTTTTATGCATATGCCGAGTTTATTCGTTATATAGAAAGATGGATGGGTTCAAAATTCTGAGCTTTGTTATCATTAATGGAATTTTGACAAAAAAAAATAAGGCGAAATGGCTCCCTGGCCATTTAAACTTGTATCGGTCAGTAAAGCCGATACATGAACTTATATTTTTCCCATTTGAATACTTCAACTTGATGAAATGAATGCTAATAAACAATTTCTGTTGAACGTGTTCTCCAATCGATCTGACATGAATGCCATGTCACATGTTTGGTCTTTATTATATGACATATGAGTTTTTGTGTCCTATATTATTAGAAAAAAAATTAATCTTTAAAATTTTTAAATTCTTTTTTTTTCTCCACCATACACAGCCAATTGTCCACCAACAACTCCAAACCTAAGCCATTTAAACCACCTTATCTTCTTCTTCCTATATGAAAGCTTCGTCTAAACAACAATATAGCCTACTGCCCTTTTCTGCTATGACAACCTGTATATATAGCATGTGTTATATACAGACTATTCACAACGTTGCAATGGATGATAACTTTAGAGTACGGGTGGACAAAGTCATCGGCTCTCTAACTTCGACGGAGATGACGACAATGCCCTCGTCCGATTTGAGTTATCTCCAGTGTTTAACCGGCGATGAGATGCACAAAAGGGAATAGGACAGGGATAGTCCTTCCCGAGAACTACTCGACTTTGATTTCAAACTGTGCCCTCTTCATATTGACGACTCCTTTGCTATGCCCTACCTGCAAACCCTATATTTCCCCAAAACAGCTCCAGTACGATCTGGAAGAGCTCAGTGACGGCCAAGAAGAACCAGATGATGATGATGCTGATGAATCGGATATCCGATCTTGCATTTCTTTTTCCAGTAAATCAACGCATAATAATTTGGACTATTTTTAGATTTGTGCTTGCCATCCTTGTGCAGGAGCCATTTAGTGAATGTGAAAGAGAAAGGGAAAAAGAAAGGGGAAGGAGAGGGAAAGTAGGATAGAAAATGAATTTTTTTTTTTACAGGATGTGGGAGTTGCTTGGGAAGATGAGAGAGGTAGGAGGGGAGGGGAAAAGAGAAGGGAAATAGAAAGGTCTTTTTTTTTTCTTTCTTATTTATATATTATTCTATTTTAAATATTTTTAATAAAAATAAAACTATTCACGCATCTTGGCAGCATGATTTGCACTTAATTTAGCCATGTAAGCTGTGCCACTCTTACATAGGTTTGGTCAATGGTCAAATGTGTTTATTAGCCTTCATTTTGTCTAGTTGAAGTGTTCAAATAGAAAAAATATAAGTTCATGTATCGGCATTACAAACCGATACAACTTTAAGTGGCCAAGAAGACATTGCGCTAGAAAAACGAACAATAAATAAATCTTACCCTTTCAACTTTAAGAGATGCACACGTGTCACTTATCTAAGACTGTATTGGTATCTAATGGAGCAATTCGTAATGGAGCCGAGCCGCTCCCAAAATGTATATTGCAAGTATAAAAAGAACAGAGAGAAAATCGCCCGCCAATATTCACATTTCGGAGTGCAACGAATCTTTGAGTCCCCAACCATGGCGACTCGGCGGCGGATATTCAAGAAGTACCTGATCGCCGTAGCCGGCTTATCTGGCGCCGCAGTTACTTTTCAAACCTTGAACCCTAACTCTCTCCCCTCTTCCACCGATTCACCTTTCATCAACGGCATCATTCGCTCCTCCCGAGCTCTCCTCACGGTGTGTTTTCTTCTTCTTGTTGAAATTGCATTCATTGAACTTAGTTTTCCTGCGCCACTGATTTTTATTTTTATTTTTTTCTATTCTTGAAGATTACTTCCAGTGTGGTTGACTACAAGTACTCTTTGTACGGCTTCCATCCTGATAGTGATGAGTATCGCCTTGCTCTTTCTAAGGTTCGCTCTTTAAATCGGTTCTTGTAATCTGTGCTTCAGTAGTTTCATATGTGAATCTAAAATAACATAGTGATAATTAATTTCTTGAATAAGTTAAGCACTCATATGTGGTTGCACTGGCAGAGCCAGAATTTTATGCATGGGGATTCAAGAGTGTCACACCTGAGATTTGAACCTATGATCCTAATCAATTTTTGAACCCCTTATCCACTTTACTAGAATCTTTCCTAAGGTCAAGGAGATCAACAACTTGTTTATAACCCAAAAACTAATTTTTGCCCTATTTGCAGAATATAAGTTTTTGGCGAAGGGGATTCAGTTGAACCCAATGGCGGATGCAGTATACAACCACCGGGTTCAACTGAACCCAATACTTTTAAAGCGGAGCATAAATTTATGTATAAAAAATCAGTAAAATTACAATAAATAGTAGATATGAACCCATAACTTTAAATGCTGAACCCATAGATCTAAAATGTTGAACCCCTTTTCTCCAAGTTAGATCCGCCCTGTATGGTTTACATAATTCATGTATTGTCAGTGTGTACTTCTTGCTACATAAGTTGAGACTTCCATATGATGGGGCACTACGCAAATTATTATTCTTTTAATAACAACAACAACAACAACTACCCAGTATAGTCCCACAAAGTGGGGTCTGGTATTCTTTTAAGAATATGATAAGAAATGAATATTGGACGTAAATACCTGCTTGTAACTTGAAGCACTACTATTTTGTGACAGAATTTGCGCATTCAACCCAAAAAGACACAAGAGTAGCAGAGTTCTTTTTTTTTTTTTTTGATAAGTAAGATAAACTTTATCCAGATGAGCAGTGTAAGGCTGCCCCAAGTAGGTGGAAGTTACTTAATCTTTATCAAGATTGTGGAAGCTTTAATACCACGTAATCAACACATTTGATCTAAAACCTTAAGGCTATAGGTGGGGAGTACCTTAGGGCCTCATAAAATATGTTTGGAAATCATTACACAATAATGTGGAAGAGATATTCTCGAACAATCCCCCCCCCCCCTGGTCAAATTCGTTGCCATTGTTTAATTGTCATAGAATCTCACAACTTTCTTGCTTTATGAGTTATCCCAAGAGAATGTTCTTCTTAGTTGTGATATGCAATTGATTGCGGAAAGGATCCGGTAGCATTCTGCAACTCCAAACATATACTGAAGACACAACTAGCTCACATGAAATTGATATAGTGTGGAAGTGGAGAACCCTATCGCACCACTCTGTTCTGTTTAATTATTTTGTTATCCTTACTGTCATTTAGGTACATCTAAGGTCAGCAAAGAGAATTTTGACAATGTGTGACGCCAATAAAGGTATTTATGTCAAAGCTGGTCAGTTTGTTGCAGCCATTAGACAAGTGCCTAAAGAATACTCAACATCACTTTCATCATTACAGGATCAGGTTCAATATTTGGTTAATTGAAGTCTAATGTTCTCATTGCTCTATTTGGAACTACTCTATGTAATTGAATTATATTGAAACTGCTTTCTTTTGCTGATCTGTTATCCATTACAATATAGGCTGTTCCTTGTCAGTTTGAAGCCATTAAAGAAGTGCTACTCAGAAATCTGGGTCCAAATTTTTCAGAGATGTAGGTAGTTGCTGATGAAGGGAACATTCAAATTTTCTGTAATTTAGCTCTGCTGATTCTTTTTCTTTTACCAATTAATAAAAAATGCTCTGCTGTACCATAAAATTTTCTGAAAAAGCTGAGAAAAAGCTCTTGCTTTTCATTGTCCTGTTTAAGAAAAGCAGTGTACAAAACTCGACCAGCTAAGTTATTTTATGCTTATACTTTTAACTGGCAGGGTTTCTTGATACACTTATTTGCTTTGTGACTAGATTTTTCTCCTTTGATGAGCAACCGGTTGCTGCTGCCTCTATTGCTCAAGTACACCATGCTGTTTTAAAAGACCACCAAGAAGTGGCAGTGAAGGTCTGCATTGCTACTTACTGTATACTGGACGTTTCGACAAAGTCTTTTCTGCTATTCTTTTTGTAACATTTTGCATGTCAGTATGACTACAGAAGGCTATTCTTACTTTTGAAAGTAACAGATTGGTCTCATTACTTGTTTGTTACTTCCCGGAAGAGTGAAGCCTCTAGATGTACTGATAGTTGTTCTTCCACATGCATTAATTCTCAGAGTCTGAATGGGGTGTGAATTATTGAGTTCATTATTGATTTCAGAGATTCACTATGAGAAATTAGTTGGGTGGCTTCTTATGATTTAACTGTAGCGTCAACTTGATAATGGACATTTATTATAATTTTTTTAGTGATGTAGCATTTGTTTGATATATATACATCAGTTCTGTAAGTGTATTACGTTCATTTAATGTATAGCCAGTTTTTCCATATGAGTATCGGTGTTTTTAATACTTAATCGTTCTTTGAGAGACTCAGTGATTTAGTAGACATGTTAGAAGCACTTCAATGTTGTAATAATCTGATATGAGGATATCATATGTCCTATAAAGAGATGTACAATTTAGGGACTTCTTTCATCCTTGTGCAGGTGCAATACCCTGGATTGGAGTATCAAATGAAATTTGACCTTGCAACCATGTCTTTCCTGTCAAAATCTGTTGCATTGGTATTGCCTATTTGTCTCTCGCCTTATTACTTTTTTTTTGTTTTGTTTTTCGTTTTTGTCTTTGTATCTGCTCTTATATATTTCTTATTCTCTAACTTGAAAGGCCATATGTTCTAAATGTTTAGATATGTGAATATAAAAGATATGGTTTGTTCCCTTGAGCAGGGCATGAACGTAGAGTTGTTTTTTACTTTTTGTTTTGTGTGTTGTATGAAACTGGATATTCAAGTCTTGCTTCAACTCCTGATAGCTCTTGAGTGCTTGTTGTTTTGCTGGTGCCAATTCTCCTTTCGGTGTTTTCTTTTGTTTCTAAGCTAGGTAATGTACATGCTTGTAATTGATCAAACCGTATGAATCATGTCTAATACAAGTAATAAATGAAACCAAAATGCCTGAAAAAGTCCTCATGGTTTTCTAGTTCTTGTATCAGTGGCGGAATATTGTGTCGTATACCAATATATAAAAAATAGCTGTGAACTATTACAGGATCTGATAAAGCATAAGAGAATGATTGCATACCTTTATCTGCATAGGGTCTGGGCACTCTGGGAGGCCGTTGTGGTTGTGCATCATTGGCACACTGCTGATACTTGGACAGCTAAGAATTCTTGATAGCTGCTTGTAGGGCAACGCCAGATCACATCTTTTAGTTTTGTTATCCTACTAAACCTCTAGCCATGCTAATCCCTTTCAAGGGAAAAAAGAATTGCTAATCAGATGGGTAAACAGTATGTCTGACTCCAACAAGTAAAATAAAAAACGAGATTAATGCGTGCAGTTCACTGAGGAGTTTGAATGGCATAATTATGTATCTATTCAACTTTAACCTCTAGGTGACAGTAATATTGTAGTTGCTACTAAATTTATCCACCTTTTATTGTCATTTTCCGAGTTTAGGGTGTTGCGGTGTGGATTGATAAGTTCTTATTGTAGGAATATCATGTAAAATCATCTTCCATTCAAATTCTTTTCAATTCAAGGAAAGAGATTGTCATATTCTCACAATTAAAGTTTGGGCAAGGCATGCAGTTGACTGGAGAAGTTGCAATAGCATAGTTATGTATTCTTTTTAACTTTAACCTCTAGGTTGTGGTATATTTATAGTCCTTTGATTGTGGTTGCCACTAACTTTATGCACCTTTCATTTTCCAAGTTTGGGTGTTGTGTGGATTGATAAGTTCCTTTTGTAGGAGCATCATGTAAAGTTCTTTTGTGTTCCAAATCTAATTTTATGCATGGTGCGTCTTTTGATTCTTATGTTCAAATATAATTATACTGATTCAACATTCAACCTTTTGGTTGATTCATACTAAGACTTTTCTGCAGCTCTTCCCTGAATACAGGTTTCAGTGGCTTGTATCGGAATTTGGAAAATCTATTGCTTCTGAACTTGGTGCGTAATTTCAATTCCAAGAATTGTTTTGAAACATCTGTCTGGAATTCTCTCTTCTATGTTTTATTTTGTCCTTATTGCTGTAGGAGGTCTATAGTTCCCTATCACAGCTAGAACTTTTCTTTTGGGGAGAGGTGCTAAACTCAGTTAAAACAGACAACCACTCTTTTCTAGTTTCCTCTTCTTGTTCTCCATCCTTGTCATTTTCTTAAGATCTTTGGTTGTAGGAATAGAAAAAAATTAGGAATGGGCACATATGTGATGATTAATTGCAAGTGTCATAAGCAACAGTCTGGGCAATGAGTAGTAACTTATGAAGTTGAAAAGTGAAACTAATTATTGAAAATCTATTGAAATTACTAGCAGTTGCCTATACTTTCATGGTTTTCTTGACAATCCCTATGGAACAACAATATCAGTATTTTGCTAAGCTTGAATTAGGTCCCTTATTATTGATCCTTCCAAACTGAACCTAGACCTGCGTCTTAGCATTGTAGATATTCCATAAATACATAGCAATAGTAGGATTCTTTTTATTGATTCTTTCCTTATTTGGATTCAATATGCATGTATGTATATCTTAGTATTTCTTGGAATAATACATAAGGGAATTCTCTCAAATCCCTTGTTTTTTACATGGTATCATAGTGGGATCTTTTGCTTCGTCGAAGTTAGTCAGAAACATCATTGGTGGTCAACTTGGTCAGCAGTGACGAAGCCAAAAAATTCAATAAGGGTGTTCAAATTGCTAGTGGCCTATGCAGGTAAAGCAACATCAAATTTAATATGAATAGCAATAGTAAAAGGTTTTTAAAAGGGAAAACAATTATTATGCAATATATTATTGAAGAAAATATCAATAAAGAAAATGTAGACGTATGCGAATCACAATACTTGCTTGGTCCACTTATATATTTTTTCTTCGTGCGAGAAAGCAAGCGTAGATTATAACATACAAACACTAAATCTTTAACTTTTGAAGTTTCTAATTTTTGAATCAAAGAATAACTACTCCAATTCCTTTCACAATAAGATGAAGAAACTTGTCGGGAAACTAACATGTAAGACTAGTTTTGGAAGAGTAGAGTCGAGATATCTTGATTTTCCCACCGAGAAAGAGGCTTCTCATACATCATAGCCTCTATCAAATGAGGCTCATTAAAATAACCACTTGCACTACAAAAGTTCTATACTTTAAAGAAACTTGCTTCATTTCATTTGAACTTTTGAAGTATCTTTGGATGTATTTGTCCATATCAATGAAATCTCTCTATTTTCATTAGGAGTAAGCCTTCGAATTCCGTTTCCTTGAAGCCTTGATTCATGATAGTATTTTGGAACTAATGAATGTGTCATACAATGCAAAGTGGTGTTACTTTTTGTTCCGCCTAGCCACAAAATTTTCTTGAATTGTGTCAAAAAATCTGACTGATATGTAATAAGATCCTTCTCCTCGTACTTAAAGATAAATTTTTTCACTTCCTCAATCATTGAGTCATACATGTCTTAAATAAGATGCAACTTTGGACAATCAAGATCGACACTTCTAAGCATAGATACAACAAATTATGTAAATTTCAAAAAGGAATCAATACTATCCTATCATTCATCGTTCATTATAAGAGATTCTATTTCTCGCGTTTTAGCTTCAATTCCGTATCTTGATTATAACACTTTCATTCATCATCAATCTCTTGTAAGGAATGATGAATGGTAGGTTAACAATTGACTACTTTTTATTGTTGTTGGAACCTATTTATCTATGCTTAGAAGTACCCATCTTGATTGTCCAAAGCACATCTTATTTATGACATGTGAGATGCAATGATCGAGAAAGTGAAGAAAATTATCTTTGAGCACGATGAGGATCGTATTATCGATCAACAGATTATTTTTGATATAATCGAAGAAATTCTTTGTGGCTAAGTGGAACAAAAGTAACACCACTTTGCATTCTTTTCACACTCATTGATTCCAAAATAGATAGATTTCAAATGCTTCCAAAGATACTTTAAAGTTCAAACGAAACAAAACAAGTTTCTCTGGAATATGAAGTATATTACAGTGGGAGTGGTTATTTAAGTGAGGCTAGTGTGATTAAGGCTATGATGTACTAGGAGTCTATTTCTTCGTCGGCAATTCAAGGTGCCTCGGCTCCACTCTTGCAAAACTTGGCTTACAGGTTTCTTTCGCAATTGGTTTCTTCCTCTTTTTTGTGAAAGGAATTAGAGTACATACTCTTTAATTCACAAATTAACAACTTCAAGAGCCAAAGATTTAGTGTTTGTACATTATAATCTACATTTGCTTTCTCGCGAGAATGAAAAATATTTAATTGGAACAATCAAGTTTTGAGATTTGGAAATCTCAACATTTTTTTCATTTGATATTTTTTTCAATAATTAACTTTGCATGATAAATCTTTTTCCTTTTCAAAACCTTTTAAAATTCCTATTCACCTTCAATTTGATGTTGCTTTAGTTTGATATTGACGAGACGTTAATGATTTAATTGAGCTATCAATAGATGAACCTTAATTAGAAGTAGTGGTCTCTGGAAAAGAATTTGAACATTTGGAAGGAGTGAAGATATTGAGTAAGAAAGGTATGAGTCGCTAATTTAACAGTTCTTCAGTTTTTTTTTAAAGTTAAGTTCACATGTTCATAGTTCTTGACTTCTTGGTGAAGGGTGAAGTTCTACTTTGTGCATTGCATGATTGGTTGTCATGTGATGACTAAATATGAATAGCTAATATGTGACTGAATTTCTAGTTTCTGTTTTGCCAGTTTTGTAGTCTTGTGGTTGGCTAATTTTGAATAGCTAAGTTGTGAGGCAAGTTATGTCAATATTTACGTCTTAAATTTTAAGATTTCTAATTTCACTTTGTTTAAGTTATCTTTTATTTTTCCAATTTACTTTTCAAGTTACATTCTTTATTTCAAGAGTTATGTCATTCTTGTTCTTGGATAAAAAACTAGTTTTCTTTCACTTTATGACTAATTCTTTTAATTATATTTGTTCTACTTTAATGTACTTTTAATATTTAGGTTGCTACTTTATTGTGTAAATTGTAGAAGAATGAAAGAGATATTGCCCATCATGGAGAATGTCTAGAACTCTACCTCCTACCTGCTATGTCTATAGTTTGAGGAATTCTTAGAATAAAAGCTTTTATTATTGGCTGACCTCTACAACCTACTTGTAAGTTCTCCACAGAATATCTCTCATAATTTTGGATACCTTTACAGCTTTACTTTTAGAATTTTAAATTAATTTTAGTCGAATCCCAACACCTGTCTTTGTGCCCCCGGATCTTAAATTTAAATAAGCGTCGAATCCTACCTATATATCTGTACCTCTATCGGATCCCCGCACTCGAGTTCGAGTAACATTAAATTCATTTACTGATTCTTGATATAGATGTTTTAACAAACTTATCAGCCGAGACAAGAGTTGTTTAGCGAAAGATGGACTAGGAGCAGCCGCAACAAACAACAACAAACTACTGGAGTAATAAATCCATGAAGAAGAGAGCAAAAAATGGCAGAACAGACGTGACCGTGATATTTCGAAGCAGCCAGTGGTCCTTTGATCATAAGCACCAAAGGAATTGGCTGGAAATGACCATGCAATGTCGGAGAGGTAGAGGGGGTACAAATCCGCCATCTCACGCGCCTCCACGCACCACTATTGTGTTTTCTTTCGCAAAAGTCTCCCTTGCGCATGAGGCTCACCTGCTGCCCAACCAGTCGTTGGGGATGATTCTTCCAGCAGGAATCCTCTGTCCTACTATGGTAGTGGTAAAAACAAATTGGTCACTCCTTAGAGGTGATCCAAACAAACAGTGAATAAATTTCTTAAAACCAAGAAAGGTTCCTAATCTTTGATCAGAGATTTGAGCCCTAGCAGCTCTGATACCATGTAATAGATCAGGAATGGCAGAATAACTTGTGTATTATTCCAATATGTGAGAGGTATATATACGTGTGCATTGAACTCTAGTTAAGGAAAGAATCACAAGAAATTCTATGTATCCCTATATATTTGCTTGGCTATGTATGCGACACCAAAGGCATTTACATTCATTTTGTAACACTTCGAGATATAAAGCTTTTATAGCTTTCTTTATCCATGCATTTGAGTAAATTGGCTTTGCTACTCATGATTTGGTTGCTTTACAGATTTTATTGCAGAGGCTAAAAACTTGGAGAAAACTGGCAAAAACTTTAACAACAACTGCATGGTTAAGGTTCCCCATGTCTTTTGGGTATGTCATTTCTGTACTTTATGTCAAAGTTACAGTGGTTGCATTTATATGCTTGCAGTATTTAGCAGTGAAGATTTCTTGATGCTGTTTAACTTAAAGTGATTATCTCATATGTACGAAGGAATTAACGACAAAGCAGGTTCTGACGATGCAGTTTTGCAGAGGTCATAAGGTATAGCCTTCGGCATGCTTCAGGTGGAATTGTGCGTGTTTTTTTGAGTCAACCTAGCATCTTGGATAAATTCAAATGTCTGTTTAGCTCTATATAGACAGGATGATTGGTTATAGGGCTCTTTGATTTACCTGGTTAAACAAAAAATTCTGTAAGCATTTTTCTGTTGCTAAGACAAGGTATAGCATGATATACCAAAATCTGGAACAAATTATGACTCATAAGACTGATGAAAGCATCAATCAGAATAGATGTCTATGAAGTATGAAGAGTCCAGAGAAATGGTATAGCAGAATAACCCGACATTGCCTTAGCTAGTTCCCCATGACAATGATGTAAGGACACTTCTGTTTGTGGTTCAAGAAGTAGTAGACATTTGGAAGGTTTTATAATGTTATAGTAGCATACTTGCGTAATTACTATCAAATTGAACATACTTCGAATTATATAACCATAGATGAAATAGGAGCTGTTATTTTCGACCTAACGGGGAAGAACTTCTTGTAGATATCTGATGTGGCCTTTTTGTTTTAGCATAGCCATGTGGCATACATAAAAATATGGGAACATTTTAGTATTCACAACCATACACCAAATTTCCTGAAAGGCAAGCACAAAATATGATCCGAAAAGTGGAATGGAAATGATAAGATCTGGATTATATTGAAAAAAGACCTTTTTTTAAATCCATGAATTGCTTGAAGGATTTATAGCCTATGTTGCTCGGTCCTAAAATGCTGCTGTACCCGTATCGGGTCCTCCAACAATGCTAGTTTTGGAGGATCGACACGCATCGCTGGAATTTTTGAAGAGTCCAAGCAACATAGTTTATAGCTTCCTCTTGTGGCTTGTCAAGAATGAAATGTATTTTGGCTTGGAACCTGTTCTTTACTTTCATCGGCATCACTCTAAAATAGTGATCACTATTTGCTCGGAGATGAAGGAGAGCCTTAGTGTAACTGGTAAAGTTGCCTCTATGTGACCAGGAGGTCACGGGTTCTAGCCGTGGAAACAACCTCTTGCAGAAATGCAGGGTAAGACTGCATACAATAGACCCTTGTGGTCCGACCCTTCCCCAGACCCCACGCATAGCGGGTGTTTAGTGCACCGGGTTGCCATTTTTTATTTGCTCGGTGCCAATGAAGAACCAAATAATGCCAGGAACAAATACCCTCTTTTGCATGAATTAAGATGAAAGTTAGTTGGGAAAAAGAATTAGATAACTTTATGTCAATGTGGCATAAATATAAACAACCTGACATACAACAACAACAACAACAACCCAGTATAATCCCATTTAATGGGGTCTGGGGAGGGTAGTGTGTACGCAGACCTTACCCCTACCTTGAGGTAGAGAGGCTGTTTCCAAATAGACCCCCGGCATCCTTCCCTCCAAGAACTACCCACCTTGCTCTTGGGGAGACTCGAACTCACAACCTCTCGGTTGGAAGTGGGGGTTGCTTACCATCAGAGCAACCCCTCTTGTCAAAAACTTCACTCCTGACATATGGATGTTTATTTTAACATAGCATAACTTCACTCCCTCAACTGCTCACATTCAGGAACAGCAAAATGCCATGTCTCGTACTTTTCCATGAAGGATTATTAGAGTCCTCTGTGGAAATAACAGATATAAGGACAAAATGTTGGGGGGAACGAGATATTTCATTCACTTCTAAATTAGGGAATTTCATGCACTTGCAGTTTCTTGATAGATCCATTGTGCTCGACATTGATGATTTTTTTTTGTATATTCATGATTTTTGGACTCAAATGTACATTTATGGTTATTATTATTTATTATTACTAGGTAATATTTCTATGTATTTACTAATAGGAAAATGCTAATTACTTGCCTTGAATGACAGTAACACATGAAGCTGTAAATCATACTTTTTAATTACCCATTCTTTGAAAAGGATTTATCGTGATCAGAAACTATGAAATGGTAATTGCCCAATTGGACAAAAATGACAGATTCTTGTATTTGGGACATGTCAAAATTAAATAGAAGAACAGCTATATTAGGAGTCGGCGTTTGTCTTGTATGTTTAAATTCTAATGTTTTGATTAGTCATAATTTTATATAATTTTTAAATTATACATTCAGCTTTCACGTTGTGAAACAAAAAATGTAACAAGTCCTTGAGATAATTGGTCGATGTGACTCTCGCTAAACATAACAGGGTAATTGAGATAGGGCCCCAGAACTTTTTGAAAGATAAACTTGATCACTTTTAGAGAAAATTGTTTCCCCTTCTCTGGTTTTGTAAACTCCATTTTTGACACATCATGCTATTCTATTCAACTTAATGAACGTTAGGTACGACTCTTGACTCCTTGCTGATATGTGTTATTAACAGGAAATTCCTTAGCTTTCAGGTCGATGACTTGGATTTTCTGAAGCAAAGAGGAATTAGCCCAGTCAAGGTTTGTCATATTTAGCAAGATAATAGTCATATTTTTGTTTCAAACTGCAGAATGTTTTGCCTTTATCATTCTGGTTTAGCTCGTTCTCAAAGTTGTGGACAGTGTTAGTGCCTTTAGCTGCTTTTCATTTCTGAGATTCCTTATTTCCTTTTTCCTCATTTGGGTTATTAGGTTGCAAAAGTTTTGGCAGAAGTGTTTGCAGAAATGATTTTTATTCATGGTTTTCTGCATGGAGATCTACATCCTGGTAATATATTAGTCTCCCCTGAAGGGAAGAATGGCTTTTCTTTAGGTATGCGTCTATTTATTTCTTTAAGCTACCTATTCTCTTTAAAAGGTCATCTTTGTCAAATAAAGATCCCCTTGGATATTCTGCTTATTTGCAGTTCTGTTAGATTTTGGGATTTGTAAGCACTTGGATGACGATTTCAGATTGAAGTATTGCCAGCTTTGGGAGGCTTTGGTTGTTATGGACTCAACGAAAATCCAGCAGATAGGAGAATACTTTGGTGTTGGAAAGTACTCAAGATACTTTCCTGTCATATTTACAGGAAGAACTATTGACAGGTGACTTGTATACTCCTTTACTTAACAAATTAATTGCACCAAAGGATTTCAAAGCTACTAAAACTAATTGTAAAATGGATTGGCAATGCAACGTTCAGTAGTTGATCTAGGAAAGAATTTCGAATAGCACCTGAAGAGAGTAATGTAAATCCATCAGAAATTGCTTATTGGAATAATTCCGAGCCATTAAAATTCTTCTGAGAACATATATTTGAATTCACCTGTTTGAAATTGTTCTTTGTTAGAAATTTAATCTGTCAGTTTCAAATTGTTCTTTATATTACTTCAGAACTTTGTATAAAAATAAGAGCAGAAAATGAGGTTGTAGAGGAAAAGAGAATAGTTGATGGATATATCTAAACTATAACAGGCAGCCCGGTGCACTAAGTTCCTGCTATGCACAGCGTACGCATACAGGCCGGACCAAATTGGGTCCATAGATTTTTTTCGAGTCACATTGGGTCTGCAAATTTGAATTATAAACTAGAGAAAAAAAGATTTAAGAAGTGTTGCCATAAATGCTTCTCAATTCCTCTGATTAAATTGTTCGGATGTGGTGCATAGAGGAATCCTTGTCTGTAATAATTGAAACCCGATGAAGCGGGGTAATTCATATTGACCAAGCTTAGATTAATAAATAGGAAATTGTCCTTGGCTTGGTCATTATTTGAATATGCTTCATTTATTTTAAATCAAATTCATATTTAATAGTGTTCTTCAATTGACAGTGTGCATACCAGATAGTGACCAGTTTGAGATGTCAGTATTGAGGTGTCAATCCATTTACATAATTTATATATGCATTCTTAGTTGAACCTAAGTGTAATTTTGGTTAAATTATGAAGTTATAGTGGGTCGATAAGTTTGTGAGCATAAATTGTAGAGATGGGACACATTTTTTTTAGGTTTACAAGGTGCCTACTCACGTGCAAACCGAATTTCTTCCAAGAATGAGACTGCATGATTTGATACCATGTGAAAGAAGTTCAGCCCTCTTAACATAAACTTCTAAGACGATGAGTGGAGTGAGCCAATTCCTTATTAACCTTTTTGGATTTCCTGGTACAATTGATATGAGCCATTTATTTAACTCAACATCCTCTTGCACGCATAACCACATTTTAGAGTTCACACAAAACTGTAACGTTGACTTACAAGTGTGAAAACAGATTTGCCAAAGGTTAGCTTGATGTCATGTTGAATTATGTCTAAGTCTAATTTATAGTTCAAGTTGTTAGACAAGACATTTTTATTTAAATATTTAATTTTAGGTTTACAATGGATACACTCACAAAGAAATTTATTGCTTTTTTCACATCCCATAGTTGGTCATAATTGATGAATGCTTACTTAGTTGGGGAGGTTGGATTATGGTGTATTACACAACTCTTGTGACCCAACCTATTTTGTCCGGTTGAACATTGAGTGCGTTATGTCAAGGCCACAATTGTTTTAAGGTCTCATCTCTCAGACACATGAGAACGTGAGTTACTAGGGCCTGACCTTGCTTTTCCTTAGAGTGCTTGGGCAACATACATGATTGGGAAGAGAAAGGAGGGATAGAAAGAAGGAAGTTAAAAGAAGCGAGGGCTATTTTGTTATTTCTTTAGGAGGGGAAAATAGAGGGGGATATAATAATACTCCTGCACGGTCAAAAATATTGTAGTTAAAAGTGAACTTGATGCAACTCTTGCTGGCAACTTTTGTGCTAACAGTAAATCAGCACCTGGGAGAGGAATGTCTGCTGAAGAAAAGAAGAACCTGAAGCAGGAATTGAAGTCTCTTAAAATGGAGGACATATCTTCCTTCATGGAATCTCTGCCTGCTGATTTTCTCACAGTATTGCGTACCGAGTAAGGATGGTTATGTGTTTCCTTTCTTTCTCCTTCCACTTTTGAACAATGTTATTCAATTTGTAATGCTAAAATCTCTTAAATTCAGTGGGCTCCTAAGATCTCTGATCAGCAAGTTGGGTGCTCCCTTGCGAGTCCGATTATTAGCATATGCTGAATATGCACTATATGGTCTTTCTTTGAAGGTTGACTCTACATCTGGTAAGCTTCATCTTTCTTGTAGTATCCTTTAGGTCTGGACAAGTTTTTAGCAAGCCATGACAAATTAATGGTCCTCTTTCTTCCAAATTGAGACCTTTTTCCAAAAATAATTTTTTGATTTCCAAACTATTAATTAGAATTACCTTATGTTGAGTATTTTTTTATGCCACTGATGGGATTATCAATTTGGTGTGCATGTGTGAATTTGAATCTTATTGCTCAATGTTTTTCTGATGGAGGTTATTAACTAATTATTGACCTATGATGTTCTCTCTTCCTGCCGTTTTTTCTTTTCTTTTTCGGATTGCGGTTTAAATTGCATAAAAAACATTCAGATTCCGCCATAGAAGTCATGCTCTCTAGATTCAAGACAGGCCTCCGCTACATCCAACTAAGACTCATCTTTGGTAAGAATATATCACATGCCTATATGTATACACACATGAAACCTTTTCTTTTTTAGTTTAACCATTCGATATCTTAAAACTCAGCGGCTGACTTATCCAGATTAGCGCTCTACATATGAAACTCCATAACATGAAATGGACATACCACCTAATGTATCATCTTGCAGGGATGTTGGAGTTTGTTTCATGGCTAGAAAACATCAAACAGTCGTCAACTAGATCGTCTAAAAATTTGCTTGCCTCAGCTGGTTATGCCGTAAGGAACTTGTACCGTCCTTTATTGACCGCATAATTCAGTCTGGCCAAATGCCGGAGCAGCTGTAATATTGAAGAAACTGCCTCATTTACATGCCTTTCATGTCTTAAGAAACTTTCTTCTGTTCTAGGTCTAAAGGTATTTTCTGTAACGTAAATGACCACAAGCTTCAGAGATTGATTATACAGGGGTCTTTAAGAGAGCGAAGTAGCAAACAATATGACTTAAATTGCATGAAAGTTTACTCCTATTTTATATGATAGTGTGTTCTAAATAAGAATGACATTTTTATATTTGATTTTTTTTATTTAAACTTCTTTATTATAGTTAAAGATGTGTTCTTACGACTAAGAAAATGCGATATGTTTAAGATCACAAGTTTAAAGTGTATTTTTGGTATGTGTCAAAAGCTCTAATATTTTTAATTGTGTCCTGTCAAACACTATTATATGTGTTGAAGCGAAGAAAGTAGGTAATTTAAGCAACAAAATCAAGAAATACATACTTTACTAAAGAGAAAGTAACAATATAAATTGATGGACTATTTCACACTAGTAATGTGGCAAAAGAAGATTTTAGTGTATCCCATCTCGTCAGACAATGAACAATAATTATTTTCAGCACACTGTAAATCTTCCATGATTCCTATAATCCATATTGTCTATCTTGTTATGGTTATGCTACCGAAGTTCAGCTAGACTAACTATGCAGCAAAATTGAAAGATAACTAAATCCTTATGAAAGGTAAGTTGGGACATTTAAAAATCACACAAATAATAGTTAGTTCGTTATTTTTCGTTTTAAAAAAAGTAATTGTATAGCGGGAAAATCTCTTATTCGCTTCAACAGTAGCTTTGATAAAAAGGGTGTTAAAGACAAGTGAATCGAAGATCTCTTCGTTTGTTAGCTGGTTATATTCGTGAAACCATACGAAAGTTTGAGATAAAAAAAAGAGCAATGTATGGAAAATCATATAATCGCCAAAGATACCAACGAGATAGAATATTCGACATTTGTATTGGTTAGTGTTCTTTTTTCAAGGATCATATGGAGGGAGAGGGAGAGAGTTTTTTTTCCCTGTTGTGCCTTAGCATCATTGTGAAGCTATCTGTATAAAACAAGCAAGAGCCTTTTTCGTGATAAGATCTTTTGATAGTGCAAAAAAGTCCGTTGAAAAAGTGTCTTTGGTTTAACACAAAGCTCGATGATGATTGATGTTAAGAGGGTTGGTGAGAATGCGTTCCAGCTTCGGGGCCAAGGTCAAAGGTAAAAGATCAATTAGACTCGGTGCCACTTCGTCACCGGTTAACAACAAACAACATACCCAATAAATCCCACTAATAAGGTCTGAGGGGAGAGTAGAGTGTACGGCGTACGCAAACCTTACCCCTACTTCGAAAAGAGCAAAATGGTGTTTCCAGGAGACTCTCGGCTCAATATTTCGTCACCGGTTAACGAGGGCGTTAATCACTTTGAGACAACACCGTTTCCTCGAGACACTGGTTGCCACGATGTTGGAGCTTCAGGACAGGACCACTCTGATATCTTCAGTGCTGAATACCTACTCATCAGGTCCGAATTTTCACCCCATACAGTAACTAAATATAGCTGGTGAAATAAAACAAAAGGAGTAAATTATGTTAAGCTTCTTTATCTCATCTGTCTTGCAAATGGTTTTTTGATTTGGGATATTGCGGAAGCAACAGTATGATTTACAGCGAGTTATAGATTCTGAAATGGAGAAATTCATGCTAGGGATTAGGTTTACTTTCATTGTCCCTATGTGGTACTAATTTGGATTAGTAGGACCAGTGAATTTCGAATATCGGGTTATTCAAAGGATAAAGCAACAGTAAGAAGAAGTCGAGTAAGTGCATTTGTTTTTTCTTGCGAACATATAATGGATTTGGAAAATGCAAAAAAGAAGAATCAATTCCATCCATGTTGATACGAATTGTTTTTCTTTTCTTTGTTGCTTTATTAATTACTTAGGAGTGTGATCCAGATACGATGCTATAGCGTCAATTCTAATGTTATATAGCTTTAGCTGCAACATTTTTTAGTGCTCCAAAACTAATCAGGTCAACTTGGAACTCAACTCACTCTCAACATATTCTAATCAACAACTCAAGACCACAACCAAATTGAACAAACAAGATTATAAGCCAAAAATCAACTTTCAAGCTCATGCAATAGATAGCCTTTATAATCTAAGTCTGTCTATAGGTTTGGATATTACAAGACAATTTTGTTGATATCCGACCATGAGCTTTTACGAATCTTTCGCTGGTTGTTGCAGTAATAACTAGGCCTAGGCAAAGAGCGGGACTAGCTCGGGGCTCGACTCGTTTGTATTTCAGCTCGACAATATTTTGATCAAAGTTAGGCCCAGCTCTAAGTAATATTGGTCAAAGTGTTTTTCCGGTCAACCCAAACTGGTTGAAGCTCGATCAAGCTAGCTCGAGGCAACTTGGTGGCTCAGTTGGATTATTTAATGATTACTATAAAATTTAATTTTTTAAGAAAATTTTTAAGATAGTAATTGAGACTTTGTGTAGCTTAACATTATGCATTATGACTCGGGTGTATGGTTTGACTTTTGAGCAGTTCGGAGTTGATTTGAAAGGTTAGTTTTCAACTCGGAAGCTTTAAGTTGGAAGACTTAACCAATATTTGATTTTTGAGTAAACAATGTCTTGATAGCAACAAAGCCAACTAGTAGAGTCGATTCAGGGATCGATGAGATGCCATAGTTCAAAATCGGATTTAATGCTTTCAATACGTATGTGTGGTGATTTCGAACTTGGGCGCATGTTTGGATTTGAATTTGGATGTTCCAAGAAGGTTTTGGCTCAATTTGGCGAAAGTTAACAGTTTGAAGAATTGGAGCGTTCACAAGTTTGACCGGGAAATACATAGCCAAGCATTAGATGTTGGCGGACTTATACGCTCAGGACTCGCAGTTCTAAGTTTTTCGTGCAGGCCTGGAGCAGTCGGAAGCTCAGCTGCGGGAGCGAGCGACTAAATTGGAGCAAGTAAATGATCATTTAATGACCGCCCTAGCTCGAAATACGGAACTGGAGACTCTTCTTCAATTGAAGGAGGACGAGTTGGAGATCAGCCGTGGGGCAATGGCGGAGGCCGCTAATTTGCATGCCGAGGTTGATGCCCTATTACGACAGTGGCCTTGGCCATGTATTCGTTTTGAGATGGTCATGACCATGTAAGTGATCTCGACCGTGTCGAGTTAACTTGTCATAATCGAGCTAAGTCGACTTATTATGACAATGGCCTTGGCCATGTATTCAAAGGTGGCCGTGGCCTTTCTTATACTAGAGATGGTCGTAGCCTTTCATATACTGGAGATGGCCGTAGCCTTTCATACGTTGGAGATAGCCGTAGCCTTTCATACATTGGAGATGGCCGTAACCTTTCATACATTGGAGATGGTCATAGCCTTTCATACATTGAAGATGGCTGTAGCCTTTGATACATTGGGGATGGCCGTAGCCTTTTATACATTGGAGATGGACGTAGCCTTTCATACATTGGAGATGGCCGTAGCCTTTTAGTCCGTTGGTCTAGTCCCTTTGGCATGCCTGTTGTGATGGTCTTGAAGAGCAACTGGCTTGTCAAACTTGCCTCGTGAGTATCTTCGAGCATCCCCTATGTCGCCTCGTTAAATACCTTTCCGAGAAAACCTAATTGGGACAAAACTCGCGTAAGGGAAAAAGAGTACGACTCGGGGGGTGCTCTTCAGAAATGGAAATATTTGAGGTGAGAGATGTTCCAATTGTATTGGAGTGTCTTTCCTTCCATTGTCTATAGTTGAAATAATCCTTTATCTGCTGCCGCAGTAATTTTGTACGATCTGTCCTAGTTGGTGCCCCGTTTTCCCTCACTTGGGTCCTTAGATGCCAAGGTTTTGGTTTTGAGGACATAATCACCTACTTTGAGTGATCGCATTTTGGCCCTCTTGTTGTAGTATCTTTCGATTTGCTATTTCTGGGCTACCATCTTTATGTGGGCCATTTCTCTTCTTTCCTCAGCTTTATCGAGGTCTTGAAGTCTGTTCAAATCGTTATCCGCTCCGCTTGTGTGCGAATACCTCAGGCTTGGTTTGCCTACTTCAACCGGTATGATAACGTCGGTTCCGTAAACTAGTGAGTATGGCATTTTTCTCGTGGAGGATTTAAGAGTGGTCTTGTGTGCCCATAATACTTCTGTTAGCAGCTCAAGCCATAATCCTTTGGCGTCTTCGAGCTTCTTTTTCAATATATTCAATATTGTTTTGTTGGACAATTCTGCTTGACCGTTGGTGGCAGGATGATACGGCATGGAGATTATTCGTTTGATATTCCATTTGTCGAAGAACTCGGTCATTTTCTGACCGATGAACTGTCGCCCGTTGTCGCATGTGATTTTCATGGGGATGCCAAAACGGCATATGATGTTCTTCCATATGAAGACGATGACCTCTTATTCACGTATTTGGGCGTAAGCACCTGCTTCCATTCACTTGGAGAAGTAGTCAGTTAAAACTAATAGGAATCGTACCTTTCCTTGTCCTACAGGTAATGGGCCGACTATGTCCATTCCCCATGTGATGAAGGGCCACAGGGAGGCGACTGAGTGGAGGGGTTCTCTCGGTTGGTGTATCATGGGGGCGAACTTTTGGCATCGTTCGCATCGGCGGACGTATTCTGTAGCATCTTTCTTCATGGTTGGCCAGTAGTAGCCGGCTTGTGTCAGACAGCGCATGAGGGCACGGTTGCCTGTATGGGCGCCACAATGGCCCTCGTGTACTTCCTTTAGTACCGGTGTCGTTTGACTAGCACCTAGGCATTTGGCCAGGGGTCCACCAAAGGTCCTTTTGTAGAGCTTGTGATTTATCATGCAATATTGGGCGACCTGTACACGGAGCTTCTTGGCTTCTTTTTTATCAGGTGGGAGAGTTCCTTCGTGCAAGTAGGATAAGAATTGGTTGTGCCAGTCCCAAGTTAAGTTTAACGTGAGTACCTCTGCATGATCAATTCATGAACGGATGAGGGTGACGACGCCTTCTTTGTCGAAGTTTTTGGTGGCTGCAACCAGTTTTGCCAGGCCGTCCCTCTCGGCATTCTGTGCTCTAGGAACCTGCTCAAAGCGGCACTCGTCGAGTTCAGCCATTAACCTGTGGATTTCCACCTGCTACTTTTGTAATCTCTGTTCCTTGATTTGGTAAGTCTCAGTGACTTGGTTCACCACGAGTTGAGAGTCGCAATGGATAACAAGTCGGCGAGCTCCATACTTGATGGCCAGTCTTATACCTACGATAACGGCTTCATATTCTGCCTTGTTGTTAGTTATCTCGGGGCATCGTATGGACTGGCGAATTATTTTGCTCGTAGGGACTTTGAGGATAAGTCCCAGTCCCGATCCCAAGGCATTAACAGCTTCGTCCGTGTAGAGAGCCCATAGGTCGGCATTTGAGTGGGCGCGTAGCGCCTCCTGCTCTACCTCTGGTAGTATTTTTGTGCTAAAATCGGCTACGAAGTCAACGAGGACTTGTGACTTGATAGCAGTTCTCAGGATGTACGAGATATCATGTTTGATGAGCTTTATGGCCCATTTGGCGATCCGACCCGATAACTCGGGCTTTTGTAGTATGCTTCTTAAGGGGAACGAGGTCACCACTTTAATGGGGTGGCATTGGCAATAAGGTCTGAGCTTCCGTGAAGCTATGACCAGTGCCAAGGCTAGTTTTTCGAGATGTGGGTAACGTGTTTTGGTATGTACCAGGGTTTTTTCTAATATAATAGATAGGGGATTACGTACCATTAGTATCGCGGACCAATACTGCGCTGACAATGGCTTCTGACACGGCTAGATATACTAGCAGGGGCTCACCTGGGTCTGCTTTGGCTAGTGGTGGGGGCGAGGATAGATACGCCTTTAGTTCTCTCAAGGCTTTGACTCGTTCCTCATTCCACTGAAATCCGTTGTCCTTTCTCAGTATGTTAAAATAATTGTTGCATCTGTCGGAGGATCATGAGATAAATATGGATAGGGCGGCTATTCGGCCCGTCAGCTTTTGCACCTGTTTTTTGCTGTTTAGCACTTTGGGTATTGCGTCAATTACCTTGATTTGGTCGGGGTTGACCTCGATGCCTCGTTGGGATACGAGGATGTCACGACCCTAGTTCACCAATTGTGAACATGTCATGATGGCACCCAGTCCCCACGACTAGGTAAGCCTAACACGTTGCGGATTATACAAGTTATAAACACTTAAATAAGAAACAACGGAAAAATAGCATAAAAGATATGTAATTCGTGCCGCTTGGCACATACATACGTCACACAATAAATAAAACGCTACCAAGATCCGGAATCCCACGGTAACACAGACTAAAAGAGAAATACAATTGTGGCTCTATGTGTAAAGAGTATCTAACAACGAAATGAAGAAAAAATGTCAACTAGTACTACTAGAGTAGAAGGGAAGCCTCCGGATCCGCGGACGTAGCAGATCATACCTCGAAGTCTCCCTGATATGCTGCGGAGTCACCTAGCACGAGCCTGCTCTGATGTACCTGGATCTGCACAACAAAAGTGTGCAGAAGAGTAGCATGAGTACACCACGGCGGTACTCAGTAAGTGCCAAGCCTAACCTCGATGGAGTAGTGACGAGGAAGGTCAGGGCCCTACCGAGAGAACAATAATAATATGATGATAACAAAATAAACAGTTTAAAAGATAATAACAATAATTTCCGAAATAACAATATTATGATAATTACTGCAACTGTCTACGATTAAGCTAACAACAAATAACCAACTCAAATAAACAAATCCAGGATCTGTGGGAATTGAACCCACATTCCCATTCTCAGTACCTCTGGGTCTCCAGGAATCGAACCCGCAGCCCATGTCTCAATAATATCTCAATAACTCAGGATCTCTGGGAATCGAACCCGCAGTCCCTACCAATAACTCAGGATCTCGGGAATCGAACCCGTAGTCCACATTTCAATAATCTCAGAATCTCAGGAATCGAACCTGTAGTCCACATTTCAATAATCTCAGGATCTCGGGAATCGAACCCGTAGTCCATATTTCAATAATCTCAAAATCTCGGGAATTGAACCCGTAGTCCATATTTCAATAATCTTAGGATCTCGGGAATTGAACCCGTAGTCCATATTTCAATAATCTCGGGATCTCGGGAATTGAACCCGTAGTCCATATTTCAATAATCTCAGGATCTCGGGAATTGAACCCGTAGTCCATATTTCAATAATCTCAGGATCTCGGGAATCGAACCCGTGGTCCATATTTCAATAATCTCAAAATCTCGGGAATCGAACCCGTAGTCCATATTTCAATAATCTTAGGATCTCGGGAATTGAACCCGTAGTCCATATTTCAATAATCTCAGGATCTCGGGAATTGAACCCGTAGTCCACATTTCAATAATCTCAGGATCTCGGGAATCGAACCCGTAGTCCATATTTCAATAATCTCAGGATCTCGGGAATCGAACCCGTAGTCCATATTTCAATAGTCTCAGGATCTCGGGAATCGAACCCGTAGTCCACAACCACAGCAAGTAAAGGAATACACAGAGAGAAGTATAATATGCTTAACGATAACTTCGCCGATGAACAGCGCCAACGATTACCAAGAAAAACTCAAGTAAGTCAATTAAGCAGCTAAACCGTTAGATTATATCTAATCATGCTTTTCTAACTACTACCGGGTAGGAATATCGAATTTAACAACCAAAAACAGGAATATCACTGATTGAACATTTTGAGTAAAGTATGTGTTCAACAACCAGCGCATGTACACGCCCGTCACCTCGCGTACAAGGCATTTAAAGTATCACAATAATATCCTAGGGGTGAAAGTCCCCCACACGAAGTTAGACAAGCCACTTACCTCGACTCCGGTACAAAACCGCTAAGAGACAACTCTCTTGCCGTGAATGTCGACCTCCACAGGCATAGTATCTGATAAAAATTAATAGAATCACATCAAAATAGGCCAATTGGGCATACCCAACCAAAACAATTCAAAATACACCAAAACCCACAAGTTGCCAAAACCCGACTTTCGGTACGCTTCTCGAAAAATTACGAAAGTTATATATTCAGGTTCCTTATCTCAACACGAGTACGTGCATATAAAATTTATCAAAATCGAACTCCGTTTGCCCATTCAAATCAAAGATTTCCTAAAATTTAGGCCTAGGGCTCAAACCCTCCATTAATCCTCCATTAACAGTGAAATAATCATGGAGAAACATCAAAATAAAGTTCTTATATTTACCTCCTTGATGAGACGAGAACAACACCGCGAAAATCACCTCAATCGGAGCTCTAGAACTCAAGATATGCCCAAAATACTAAACTTCTCGGTTTTAAACACTAACCAGGCCTATTTTCGCTTTTGCGGATAATTTTCGCATAGGCGGGACCGCTTTTGCGGTTCTATTTCCGCTTTTGCGGCTCCGCATCCGCGGTCAAATTCCGCTTCTGCGGTTCTGACAGACACCAGCACTTTTCCTCGGCACGGAAATGAGCATAACTTCCTCATACGATGTCCAAATTCGACGATTCTTTTTGCTATGGCTCCGAAATTACGATACGGATCTAATGGTTCAAACAAAACTGAATTTGGAGAACATTTACCTAATATGGTACCCCTTTATGTTCAAAGAAACAAAGGTTGAAACATCAAATAAGAGCGTGATCACAACCCGAAACACACCCGAGGCCCCCGGGACCCCATCAATCATACCAACCAACCCCAAAACACATTACGGACTTGCTCAAGGCCTCAAACCACATCAAACAACTCTAAAACCAAGAATTACACCCCGATTCAAACTTTATGAACTTTGAAGTTTCCAACTTCTATTTCCGATGTCAAAACCTATCAAATCGCATCCAATTGACTTCAAATTTTTCACACACATCCAAAATGATATATCGAAGCTACATAAACTTTCGGAATTCCATTCTGACCCTCGTGCCAATTCAAGCTTAATTCTACACCGATCATCACAAAAATATTCCGGACACACTCCTAAGTCCCAAATCACCTAACAAAGCTATCCGAACCATAAGATTTGCATTTTGAGTCCGATATCAAAATTTCCACTTCCGGTCAAATTTTCTCAAAAACCTTCAATTTTCTATCTTTAGCCAAACGACTCCAAAATGACCCACGGACCTCCGAATTCACTTCCGATCGTGCTCCCAAATCCAGAATAACCATACGGAGCTACTCCTAGTCTCGAAATCCCAAACGGACATCAATAACACTAAAATGCATTTTAAGCCAAATTGATGCAATTTCTTCTAAAATGCTATCTTCCATAATATGCGCCAAAACGCTCCCGGGTTATCCAAAACCCGATCCAGGCATACGCCCAAGTCCGAAATCATCATATGAACCTGTTGGAACCTTCAAATCTCAATTCCGAGGTCGTATACTCAAAATTCCAATCCTAGTTCATTTCTTCAATTTTAAGCTTTGGAAATGAGAATTTTCATTTAAATTTGACTCCAAACTTCTTGAATTTTAATTCCGACCATACACACAAGTCAATATACTTGAGATGAAGTTTCTCATGGCCTCAAACTGCTGAATGACGCGCCGTATCTCAAAACGACCGGTTGGGTCGTTACAATCTCCCCCACTTAAACATACGTTCGTCCTCGAACGTGCTGAGAACTACACTGAAGTAGTCTAAAATCACTGGTTTAACATCTCATGCAACTTCCTGTGCTTCCACAACTCATTTGAGCACATTAGCTCGATAACTCTATAGATATACTCCTTTATTCGAGTAAATAAGTCATTAGACCCAATTCCAACATCCGGAATTTCCTGCCTAGCATGTTTCCATCATACGACCACAATATCATTCTTCACACGTTGTACCCATACATGACTGCATAACTTTGTTGAATTCACACTTTGCATCACTTTACTCATGGGACCACAATAATATTCTTTCAATATAATAGTCAAAATTCCACAAATCTGATGCTCTCATTGCATCTCATGACCTACATGGGTCTTGCTCTAGCTTTTACAACACCGATACGACGGAAGAGATGTGCAGGAATTCATATTTAGTTGCCAAGTCAACAAATCATTCAGTCTATACTTCTAACAAGATCCATTACCTTGTCCTAAACCAGAGAATGTTATTTTCCTCTATAATATACTTCATATAATCGGTTTGCACTGACCCCAAATCCCATAACCTCATCTCACCCAGTACGAACTGCTCAGGCGATAAGCCACCTCAGACATAATCAAAAGTCCCACAAGATGACACAATGTGCCAGTAGGCTACTAATTCGTATGTAATACAAAAGGAAGGCGAACACTAGAGAGAACTATTCAACTCTCACACTAACATGGACTTCCTCAGAAAAATAGGAAACAGAACACATAAAAGCAATTATGGACACTGAAATAAACATCACACTGTTTGCGGCGTGCAACCCGATCCCAACAATATACCCATGGCGGCGTGCCACCCGATCCAAACAATATAACCATGGCGGCGTGCCACCCGATCCAAACAATATAACCATGGCGGCATGCCACACGATCCAAACAATATAACCATGGCGGTGTGCCACACGATCCAAACAATATAACCATGGCGGCGTGCCACCCGATCCCTGTATAAAACTCACACAAGGAGCCATACATCGAGCTGAATAGCTCATCACATCAAAATGCTGAATATCGATCATAAGCATACTAAGGTGCATGATATCGGACACAAGGAAACATATAGCGCTATAGGCTACAAACTCAAGTACAACTGAGGTGCGATATAAGATCCGAGTCTCAAGAGCCATCATGCTCATACAACATCACCGCTGAGCGGAACCTCAACACATAAGGGACTTACCAAGCCGTCTCACAACTCATACGGCGCAATATATCTTTACATGAATTAACTAACCGCGAAATAAGATCGCGACTATCCCTCCACAAAGGGCGCATTGCTGGAAGAAACACAACCGGTCTGATGCAAGGCTCACTTCCACATTTAAATCTATCCACCGACCTTAAGTCTATCCTGGTCGTGCCAAGCTAAGTCAATAATATTTCACAGGTCTATAACCGAATAAGCAGAGTGCCCTCCAACATAAATTCTCAATTGAATGATATCACCAAAATCCTCATACTTGGTTTAAATTTCTAACCAATCAAGTGACTACAAGTCACACCTATACAATCTTCTTGTGGGTCAAGCTCCCACTATCTTCCGAATAATTAAACGGGCCTGCACATTCAACCCACCGGCTACACTAACACTGAAAAGCGATCAGGAGTCCCTAACCGGGATGCAAAGCCTTTCTCACAGGACACCGACCTCAAATGATACTGATGTTAATACCCATCTTACTCAAAACACTGAAAGTCCTTTCCTGCTCATCCGAGCTCTTTATATCACATTTATTGACCAAACCGTGACCTTGGTCCTTACTTCAAATTTCATACTACTCACTGCACCCCACGTGCCGATATACGATACACACAATTTCCATCATATCTCTAGAACTGACGATAGGCTAATACTTCATCACATAAGACCTTCCATTTAACTCACTACAGGAGAGCTATGACAACATACGGCGAATTCTCATAGCCATCGAATATGCCAATATCTAAGTAGTGGTCCAAGCCACCATAACCCTTCCCGAGATCTGCCTACTCATAACAAGCCCCTAACAGACGAATACTTTAGAATAACATCAATCACCGCGGCCGACAAGTCTCAAATGTACCGCCACAAATCACATGCATAATTCGATCACGTTGCATGAACCGATCATTGACACCAATACGCCAACTCAACTATGGTTGATCAATCTACTTCCTTCCAGGTTATCCTTGATTACCTTAGAAATGTTAATATCTTCCTTCAATACCTAACTTATTCCAACCGCACTTACCCCGAGTGACCTTAAATCATGAGGCCATGCTATCTCGAGAACGACGACCATTTCATGTCTCTCAAATACTACACCACAAGTCAAAACATCATAGATCGTTTTGTGCTTTTCTTCATAAGTTGCTTCAAAAGCTTGAGCCTTAACTGTACTTATAGACTAAGAATTATCAGGCACCACACTTTACCTCTTGAATTCACTAGGACCGTTATTGAGAACCATCCGATTCTAACTTGCCCCAGTACGTAACCAACTCTACTGAATTTCTTTATAACATATGAATACCCTCTCGATAAAGCACCTAGCGGAATCACTTCCCGCGAAGCCTGCACCTATACGAGGCGTAAATCATGAATTTTCCCTCAAGTTTGAACATGAGCCAGTAAGGCTAAACATAACATTCATTCAACAATACATATACTCAAATTACCACACATGGTCCTTTTCCCGTGGCTGCAATAACCCATTAATACGCTAGTATCCAGAATTCACACCGTTAATTAACCATGCGACCCAATCTTAAGCGGTGGTACTCTCCCACTTAGCCCAAAGCCACTATTACACGACTCTCGAACACATTAGAACCATTCTCTCGAGTCATTTACTATTATTCAACTGCAACTCACTTGATCCAACGAATATAACCACATGTGCTCTATTAGCACTCTAACATCATAGGGTATGACCTCATCCCAATACAACCAAACATCTTCTCGCTCCATGCACCGAGCATTCTCTACCAACAACATCTTAAAACATACTATGATTCTCACACGCCTACGAAGCCCATGTAGCCTTTGTCAAATATTTCCCTGCTGATAATAAAATGCAGAGTTTATTAGGGACACAGGAACATCTAAAGTCCCAATATTATACCATACGAGCCTCAACTCTTGCCCATCCACAAGTTTTCAAGAACTTTGGAATAGCACCTAAATACATCGCAGGCCAAATCTGACACGACACATGACCCATAATTACATCGTTGATAGTGAAATCCTTTCACTTGACACGAAGCCTTAAGATACATCTTGCTAATCCATGATACTAGCCCTTAACATTCGTAAGTCTTCATCATAAAACAAGCCCAAGGCATTCGTTTGGTACATGTCCTTCTTAAGACAGTTAAACTCATTTTCCCCAGTATCTCTGCTGGCTGAATCCTTCGCTAAATAGATATCTCATATGAACCATATTGTCTTTATTAACACCAACTATTTTTAGATCTACATCCACCTTGTGATTCTACCATTGCTGTGACGATTTGGCAGTTAAGTAAACCTTGTCACGACCGTACTATCAACCGAATGCCAGAACCTAGTGCACCCCCATGTGCACAATTGAAGATCTCTCAATTCTCTTGCATTATCGATATGGATGGCACGCGGTAACAATAGTTGAGTAAATTCTTGACTCCCTTGAGATCTCTCTGCAGCATCACGAACCGTCGGTGCATACTTGATACCGAGTGCGCAATTTCAATACACGAGTGGATACAAAAGAACATATGACATAGGCTTCAACTGAATAAATGACGCACGATAAGGAATTCAAAGAATTGAAGAGTTTCCTAAACAGTTACATAGCCTCTCATAGATAAATACAGACATCTCTGTATCGATCAGCGAGACTCTAAGTAACCGATCTGTGTCCCGTGACTCCTATGAACCTAGAGCTCCGATACCAACTTGTCACGACCCTAGTTCACCAATTGTGAACATGTCGTGATGGCACCCAGTCCCCACGACTAGGTAAGCCTAACACGTTGCGGATTATACAAGTTATAAACACTTAAATAAGAAACAACGGAAAAATAGCATAAAAGATATGTAATTCGTGCCGCTTGGCACATACATACGTCACACAATAAATAAAACGCTACCAAGATCCGGAATCCCACGGTAACACAGACTAAAAGAGAAATACAATTGTGGCTCTATGTGTAAAGAGTATCTAACAACGAAATGAAGAAAAAATGTCAACTAGTACTACTAGAGTAGAAGGGAAGCCTCCGGATCCGCGGACGTAGCAGATCATACCTCGAAGTCTCCCTGATATGCTGCGGAGTCACCTAGTACGAGCCTGCTCTGATGTACCTGGATCTGCACAACAAAAGTGTGCAGAAGAGTAGCATGAGTACACCACGGCGGTACTCGGTAAGTGCCAAGCCTAACCTCGATGGAGTAGTGACGAGGAAGGTCAGGGCCCTACTGAGAAACAATAATAATATGATGATAACAAAATAAACAGTTTAACAGATAACAACGATAATAATTTCCGAAATAACAACAATAAGATGATTACTACAACTGTCTACAATTAAGCTAACAACAAATAACCAGCTCAATAAAACAAATCCAGGACCTGTGGGAATTGAACCCACAGTCTCATTCTCAGTACCTCTAGGTCTCCGGGAATCAAACCCACAACCCATGTCTCAAAAATATCTCGATAACTCGGGATCTCCGGGAATCGAACCCACAGTCCCTACCAATAACTCAGGATCTTGGGAATCGAACCCCTAGTCCCTACCAATAACTCAGGATCTCGGGAATCGAACCCGTAGTCCACATTTCAATAATCTCAGGATCTCGGGAATCGAACCCGTAGTCCATATTTCAATAATCTCAGGATCTCGGGAATCGAACCCGTAGTCCATATTTCAATAATCTCAGGATCTCGGGAATTGAACCCGTAGTCCATATTTCAATAATCTCAGGATCTCGGGAATTGAACCCGTAGTCCATATTTCAATAATCTCAGGATCTCGGAAATTGAACCCGTAGTCCATATTTCAATAATCTCAGGATCTCGGGAATCGAACCCGTGGTCCATATTTCAATAATCTCAAAATCTCGGGAATCGAACCTGTAGTCCATATTTCAATAATCTCAGGATCTCGGGAATCGAACCCGTAGTCCACATTTCAATAATCTCGGGATCTCGGGAATTGAACCCGTAGTCCATATTTCAATAATCTCAGGATCTCGGGAATCGAACCCGTAGTCCATATTTCAATAATCTCAGGATCTCGGGAATCGAACTCGTAGTCCACATTTCAATAATCTCAGGATCTCGGGAATTGAACCCGTAGTCCACAACCATAGCAAGTAAAGGAATACACAGAGAGACAAGTCCCCCACACGAAGTTAGACAAGCCACTTACCTCGACTCCGGTACAAAACCGCTAAGAGACAACTCTCTTGCCGTGAATGTCGACCTCCACAGGCATAGTATCTGATAAAAATTAATAGAATCACATCAAAATAGGCCAATTGCGCATTACCCAACCAAAACAATTCAAAATACACCAAAACCCACAAGTTGCCAAAACCCGACTTTCGGTACGCTTCTCGAAAAATTACGAAAGTTATATATTCAGGTTCCTTATCTCAACACGAGTCCGTGCATATAAAATTTATCAAAATCGAACTCCGTTTGCCCATTCAAATCAAAGATTTCCTAAAATTTAGGCCTAGGGCTCAAACCCTCCATTAATCCTCCATTAACAGTGAAATAATCATGTAGAAACATCAAAATAAAGTTCTTATATTTACCTCCTTGATGAGACGAGAACAACACCGCGAAAATCACCTCAATCGGAGCTCTAGAACTCAAGATATGCCCAAAATACTAAACTTCTCGGTTTTAAACACTAACGAGGCCTATTTTCGCTTTTGCGGATAATTTTCGCATAGGCGGGACCGCTTTTGCGGTTCTATTTCCGCTTTTGCGGTTCCGCATCCGCGGTCAAGTTCCGCTTCTGCGGTTCTGACAAACACCAACACTTTTCCTCGGCACGGAAATGAGCATAACTTCCTCATACGATGTCCAAATTCGACGATTCTTTTTGCTATGGCTCCGAAATTACGATACGGATCTAATGGTTCAAACAAAATTGAATTTGGAGAACATTTACCTAATATGGTACCCCTTTATGTTCAAAGAAACAAAGGTTGAAACATCAAATAAGAGCGTGATCACAACCCGAAACACACCCGAGGCCCCCGGGACCCCAATCAATCATACCAACCAACCCCAAAACACATTACGGACTTGCTCGAGGCCTCAAACCACATCAAACAACTCTAAAACCAAGAATTACACCCCGATTCAAACTTTATGAACTTTGAAGTTTCTAACTTCTATTTCCGATGTCGAAACCTATCAAATCGCATCCGATTGACTTCAAATTTTGCACACACGTCCAAAATGATATATCGAAGCTACAGAAACTTTCGGAATTCCATTCTGACCCTCGGATCAAAATCTCACCTATCAACCGAAATTCGCCAAAATACTAACTTTGCCAATTCAAGCTTAATTCTACACCGATCATCACAAAAATATTCCGGACACACTCCTAAGTCCCAAATCACCTAACAAAGCTATCCGAACCATAAGATTTGCATTTTGAGTCCGATATCAAAATTTCCACTTCCGGTCAAATTTTCTCAAAAACCTTCAATTTTCTATCTTTAGCCAAACGACTCCAAAATGACCCACGGACCTCCGAATTCACTTCCGATCGTGCTCCCAAATCCAGAATAACCATACGGAGCTACTCCTAGTCTCGAAATCCCAAACGGACATCAATAACACTAAAATGCATTTTAAGCCAAATTGATGCAATTTCTTCTAAAATGCTATCTTCCATAATATGCGCCAAAACGCTCCCGGGTTATCCAAAACCCGATCCAGGCATACGCCCAAGTCCGAAATCATCATATGAACCTGTTGGAACCTTCAAATCTCAATTCCGAGGTCGTATACTCAAAATTCCAATCCTAGTTCATTTCTTCAATTTTAAGCTTTGGAAATGAGAATTTTCATTTAAATTTTACTCCAAACTTCTTGAATTTTAATTCTGACCATACACACAAGTCAATATACTTGAGATGAAGTTTCTCATGGCCTCAAACTGCTGAATGACGCGCCGTATCTCAAAACGACCGGTTGGGTCGTTACAGAGGAACCCTAGAAATTTCCCTTAGGCTAGCCGAAAGCATATTTCTCGGGATTCAGTTTCATTAGTACCTTTTCAGTATTTCGAAAGCTTCTTTCAAGTGGTCGATGTGATCCTATTTATTATTAATTTTACCAGCATGTCGTCGATGTAGACTTCAATGGTCTTAACAAGCTGCTCTTTGAACATCTTGGTGACCAGTCTTTGGTAGGTGGCCCCTGCATTTTTTAGCGAGAATGGCATCACTTTGTAGCAGTAGGTTCCTTGGTGGGTGATGAATGTTGTCTTCTATTTAGCTTCCTCGACCATCAAGATTTGATTGTAACCGGAATATGCATCTAGGAAACTTAGCAGTTCGTGTCCTGCGGTGGCGTCGATCAGCTGGTCACTGTGAGGAAGGGGGAACGAATCTTTAGGGCATGATTTATTTAGGTCAGTGAAATCCACGCACATCCTCCACTTCCAATTTTTCTTCTTGACCATGATGACGTTGGCGACCCACTAAGGGTACTTTGATTCCCTGATAGAACTGTTGGCGAGTAGTTTGTCTACTTCCTCGCTGACTACTTCATTGATTGCAGCATTGAACTTTCTTCTCATCTAGCGTACCGGCGGATGTAACGGGTCGACATTTAGCTTATGGGTGGCAAAATCTGGCGAAATCCCCGGCATGTCTGCGTGGGAAAAAGCAAATAGGTCCGCATGGTTAGTTAAGAATTCATGATACTTACCTGGATTGGTGAGGCCATGACCGATATAGGATTTCTTTGCGGGGTTGGTGCCATCCAGTTGGACTGGGTCGAGATCTTCGATCGTTGCTTTACAGGCTTCCACGACATCAGGATCTTGGATGGTATCTGCCGTCGGGTCGGTCTTAGTCCCCGACACGGCTAATTGCTATGCCTCCACGCTTGCCCCCCTTAGTTGTTGGGTGTGAGCGCAGTCTTGGGTTATTTTGTCGCACTCTTGTGCAGTGCGTGGCTCCCCTCTAATACTGAATATTCCCGATGGGGTAGGGAATTTGACCACCTGGTATAGGCTCGAAGGGATCGCTTGCATGGCATGTATCCATGGGCGCCCTATGATGACATTATATGTCGTCTCCTGGTTCATCACGTGAAAAGTTGTTTCTAGCATGACTCCTCCCGTAAGGACGGGTAAGGTCAACTCTCCATACGTCTGTTCCACTGTATTGTTAAAATCGGTTAGTGTTATGCAGCGCAGTATTACCCTATCCTCGAGTCCTATTTGTGCGAGGACCCTTGGGTAGATAATACAGGCGCCACTTCCATCATCGATCATGACTCTTTTGACATCCGTATCAATAATGCATAAAGTAATAACCGAAGCATCGTAGTGAAGGAAATACAAACTGTCGGCATCAAACTTGTCGAAGGTGATACTACCTTCGAAGTCATCATACCATTCGTGGGAGATGGTTCGCTTTAGCCTGTGAGTGTTGGCGAATTTGACGTGGTTGATTGTTGAGTCGTTGCTATCGCCGACGATCATGTTTATTGTCCGCGTTGGGGAAGGTGGATTTGGTGGCCCACGGGACTGCTCTCGCCCATGTGCGAAGTTGATTTTTCCTTTGTCGCTGACTTGTTCTTTCAGGTATCCTTGGTTCAGCATCCTGAGGACCTCTTGCCGTAGGCCTATGCAGACTTCGGTCATGTGCCCCCGTTCCTGATGGAACTCGCACAAAATGTTTGATTTTCTGGAGGCAGGATCCGACTTCATTTTTTGAGGCCATTGCACCTTGGTTCCAAGCTTCTCTAGTGTGTACACTATTTTTTAGGGAGACACGCAAAAGTTATGTGATGATAATAAGGGTGGCGTACCTCTTTCATTTTAGAGTGGGGAGATATGTAATTGTAACGCATCCATATGCCTGGGCGGTGGATGGGAGGATCTTGTGTATGGCTGATGTCGTTCTCTGTTGGAGCGGGGGGGGGGGGGGGGGGGGGGGGGGGTTCCCGACGTCCCTCATGGTGTCGCTCTTTCCTTATTTCTAAGTGTATCGTTGTTAGTCGTTGGGTCGGTCCGTTGAGGTCATCCTCGTCCGCTCGTACTTCAACGCAGTAAGCATTATGGATTTCCTCCCATGTCGTAGGGGAATACT
>JASVEL010006947.1:0-15425 GCA_032618575.1 Nicotiana noctiflora
CATGAGGCGGTTGAGCAGCTTCTTAGTTTCTCTTGCATCGTCCCTGCTTAGTCCGTTCTGGAAGGCGGAGACTGCTATTCCTTATGATACGTTCGGCACGCTCATTCTTACCATTTTGAATCTGACGAGGAAGTTCCTGAGCCCTTCACATGTAGTTTGTCTGACGACGAAGATGTCATTGACCCTTGCCTCTACCGTCTTTGCGCCCGCATGGGCGGTGACGAACTTATCCGCCATTTCTTCGAATTCGAATGTTGATATTACCTTGGCAGGTAGCTGGGAGTACCATGTCAAGGCTCATCCGGTTAGCGTTTCGCCAAACGTTTTTAGCAGCACTTAAGGTGACTGTTCTTTTGATAGGTCGTTGCCTTTCACGGCGGTGACGTAATGGATCAGATGATCCTCGAGATCAGTGGTCCCATCGTACACCCTCAAGTAATGGGCATCTTGAAGGTTTTTGGGATAGAGTAGGGGGTAGCTTCTTCGGAGTATGGCTGCTCTACGAACCTACCCATGTCGCATTTTGGTAGCAACTTAGGGGCACCGGGAATTTTGTCGACCCTCTCCTGGTGCTCCTTCATCTGGTCGCGGAGAGCCTTATTTTCGTTTTCCATTTCCTCCATCTTTCTCAAGATGGCGGTTAACGTGCCATCATTGGTCTGTGCTTCGACGGGTTGGTTGTTTACTCGTGTCTCCTCCTGTTCACCCATGCCAGTGGTGATACTTATCGTTAGTACTGCCCTTATGTTACCTTGTGGTGGTTTTTCGACTGAGCCGCTCAAGGTGCTTATTAGCCATTCTTCCAGTAGTTTTCTGACCACCGAGGGCGCCTCCTTGACAACGGATGTGGAAGCTCCTTTGTCATGTAAGATCGTCAGATCTTCGGAGGGGGAAGGTGAGATCTTCGCTTCTGGTGCGGTGCCGGGGGTTGTGTTGATGATAGCGTCGTCGCAGACTTCATTGAGAGGAACAAGAAGGTTGGTTGTGACCCCCATTATCGTTTTGGATCTTGCGTTATTTTCAGCCATTTCTAATTTTTGTGTGATGTAGAGGGAGATGGTTGGCTCATCTCTAGGTGGATACTATGATTTTGATTCTCGAAATCCCTACAGACGACGCCAAATTGTTTGCCTCAAAAGTTAATCGTTACTTTATAAGCTTAAAACAATCAAAAGATAGGAAACGGGTGAATCATAATCAAATATAATGAACCTAGATGTGAGATCAACGTAGTTGTAATATAAAGATATTTGCTAAAAACGAAGAACTCTAGGAACAATTGTTTATCGCAGTTAAGAAAGATTGGGAATGAGAGAGTTGTATTATTAGATAATGACACTTTTTTCGTTACAACAGGGAAGCCCCCCCCCTCTTTATATAGAAAGGGGGCCTCCTTATTAACATAATAATAAACTGTCGAGGCGTAGTCGACGTCCTCTTAACGGGGACGCCCAAGTGCGAGTGACGCCATTCACGAATTGTACCCTCGTTATAAGGGGCGTATAAAAGGGATCGTACCCTATCGATGTGAGTGTGGGAAAAGCTGTATTTTGTCCCATACAGTGGTGTTAGTGATAATGCTGATAGAGCTGTAGTTGTTTGGGGAGACGAAGAAGATGGTGTACCCTTATTGGAAAAAATGGTAATATACTGAAGAGGGTGAAATATTTGGTGTGAAAAGAATTCTGTAAAAAAAAGGGTGTGTAATAAGAATTCGACCTTATGGTCGAGAATACACAATGTACTAATCCTAAAGAAAATACTTATCCTGTTTGAAACACATAGCACAAAGAACAAAAGAAAACTTCCCACGAAGAACTAAAACTTACAACTTTTTCAAACCCTTTACTTACAAATACAGAATGAAATATGATGAGGATATATGAAGATCGTAGGAGTTAGGATGCCCAACTTGCTGGATGCTCAATTATGTGTAGCACATGGCAGTTGTATTGGTGGGGACAAAAAGAAAAAACCGCTCCACTACTCTTTAACCTACAATTCTAATATTCTGACTTCACATTCCATTACCCTTTAACATACAATTCTAATATTCGACCTCACATTTTCCTATTAAGAGCTATGTTCTCAAAACCCATGCTCTGACCTTGCATTTTCCTATTAAGAGCTATGTTCTCAGAAATCTGGAACAGAATTACATACTATTGTAAATTAATTTACTTATGTAACGTATTACTAATTGTTTACAATTGTCAATAAGCAAACATAAACTAACATAATATAAATGATTATTAAAATAAAATCTTATATAATTTCCAATATAACAGAATTTATATAATCATCAGTAATAAATGAAATTAATAACTTACCAAATTAGATGGATAATTACTAAAATGCACTGATAAATAAAATCATCTTTCATTGTCACAGTGCCATTAGTCAAATCTAAAAAGTAATGCCATTCATTGCAGCACATGTTACTCTTTCCAAAATGCCTCTTTTTCAAGTTTTTTCCCCACTGAGCCCACACTTAACCACTTCTTGGTTGCATACAATGAATAAAAGCCTACAATTCACTATCCATAAAACTAAATACTCCCAAGTATGGAATATCTAATAAACAAACAATTAAAATACAATAAGAAGATAAAAGGCCTTTGTTTCTTTCTAGCTTTTTAAGAAACCAGGCCACACTTCCTCCATTCACTAGCATGGAGAGAACCTTTAAAAATGTCAAAACTTCCCACTACAGAAAAGTACACACTCACTAACTCAAACCTAAAAAATGAGAAACAAGAAAGGGTATACAAATGAAAGAGAAACATAAAGCATTAGACTATACTATATTTTACAGGGTGGGGTGGGTTTTAAACTTCATGGGCAATTGGGGTTTCTACCAGGACCTCCATAGTAAAAGTAATGACCCCAATCATCATTATCTCCTGTTTGAACATCATAGCAATTGGATTGGTCAGTAAAGGAGCCAAGATTCTTGGGAGACTTAAGATTGTTGGAGCTATCAACCACTTGAATGTTCCTGAAATAACTTGACTTGCCAAAACCTTCTTCAGGGAAATGACCACTGCCCATTTGTGTTGCAGTATGTTGACCATCTGGTTCTGAATTCACTACCTCCCCACCCCATTCAATCATTGAAGCACTGTCTGCTAAGTAGGAGAACAAGAATGATGGCCAATACCCTAAGACATAATCATTCCCAAATTGCATCCACCAATGCCCTTCTTTGGTATCCTACAGAAAAAATATTCCAAATATAAAATTGCTTCCAAAACAAAATCAAAATATAGGAAAAGAAAACTCAGGAGTTATTAATGGTGCTTTTAACAATTTGGTACAGCACAAAAAAAAATTGTGACACTAGTCCGCTGCTGATAATTGTCACTTCAACAGCTACTTAAAGAAAGGAGTGAGTTCAGTTTTATAGACAAAAAGACAGCTAATTCCGTGATAACGGTGGTGTTTGGTTGGTTAACTTCTGCAACTCGACTATTCTACCTGACTCTTTGCTACCTCCACCAGCATAGTAGCAAATAACCCTGCCCCCATCAAAGCTTAGGCAGATAGAAAGACATCACCTAGCATTTTTCTACTAGAATTTGAATCGGTCTCCGACGGTTTTCACTCACTTTGTTGATAGCACCCTTTAATGCACGAAAGGAGTTATTAAAATTAAATTATCAGCCACTTCTTACACATAATGATCATATAATCCTTCATAGTAACATTATGAGTTTAATTCACTTATTTGATGTACTAGCAGCTGCTGCCACAACCTGACAGAAGGAGGCAAAAAGGATCTAACACTCTGAAAGTGGATTATACCTTCCAGATAAGAATACTAATATCATACTGGGAATTCCTCAAGGCAGAAACCGGCGAGATGCTTGCTCCCATAGCTATTTCACTGTTGATTTGAATGAAACCCGAGCAGAGAAGGTTGTAGCAGCCTGTGGCTTGATATGCATCACTCTGCAAACAGTTATAACAAGGAATTGAAATATTAGCAGCAACACTATGCTGGAGAATGCCAAAGTAATTTCAAAAAGAAGCAGAGCATTAGTAATTTGTTAAGAAGCTTACAGTCCAGTAAGTGAACAGTCTCGTGTTATTGTCACCATAGAGGTTCGGGCTAACCTGAGATTATGTGCATACTTCTATTAGATTCATAATTAGGCATACTAGCATCAGTACTTCAATTTTGTTATAATCTACAACAGTTAAACCTGTATCAAAGCAAATGTACCTGCCAACCAGCTTCAATGCTGTTCAAATCTTGACCAAAAGAACCACCAAGCAACCAAATCTGAGACAAGCTGAACTCATTTGGCTGCTGTATTTTGGGTTCCCAAACATTAATAGTAGCCTTTGCTCCATAATACTTGTCACCTTCAACATAAGCTATTGCATGCTGATCATCAATAAAACTCAATTAGAATTTACAGATACTAAAATTTCCGGAAAAAAAAAACAGATCATAAGAAATCAAGAAACATGTGAACATATAGAAAATAATCAAGGATTCTTATATTTGTTAGCCATTTATTAAGTAGATCGTATCCTCCAAAAAAGAACAACTATTAGAGGATCCGACACACACCAGGCAGCAATTTTTTAGGATATGAGCAACATATGTCCTTTATGATGGTAAAACTATGCACCTGATGGCCACTTTGATTGATGAAGTCAGGATCTGACGACCTGGGCTTCGGGATGTTGTTACGCTTCTTCTTTCCATATCTTTTCACTGAACTTGCCCTTAAAACATCGTCTTTCTTTGTTCTCCTTACGGGAATCGTGTCTTCAGGACATCTTCCATTCATATGCCACAACTGAGTTAATGGTTTTGTTCTTTCTTTAGACCCTGTGGACATCTTATTCTCGTCGTAGAGCCCTTCTGGATGATAGTTAGGCCTCATCTGAGCATTGCAATAGTGCCCATTAAAGTTATTATATCAACATTTATCAAGTAGCAAACAAAGTTGCACAAAAAAAATACTGGTCCTTTTCTTTTTTCTTTTTAGAGTAAGAAATAGGAACCTGGATTTTGTGATCTTTGAGGAATGGGTGGTCAAAAGCTGGCTGGTGAGAGATGTGGATACAGTCAATGATATCTCCATCTGGGCTCTGTTCAATCATTACATTCACAACATCAAAATTCTATACCATATTAATGTAATGATTTTTCATCCTGAATCAAATATACTCAATTAAACAAAGGAAACTGCTCCATTTTAGAATCTGGATTAAGTAATATCAATTGCATCCAATAAAAAAGAACTAATTACACAGAAAAAAACAAGACAACTCTAACCCTTGCCCCCCCCCCCCCAAACAAACACACATACAACACAGAGTCCAGCATTCCCAAACGCGGAAAAAAGGTAAAGAAAATAATAAAAACAACTAAATCTACTGACAAATTATTAGCTGATATAATAAGGTACAAAAACTGAAACAAAAAAGAAAGAAAACAACCGTCAGAACAATAATACGGAGTACTATTCTTCTTTCATTATTGCACATTATTCTTCTCTAGCTATAAAATATAACTCAAATCTTACCAAGATAGAATAAGTTTTTTTTTTCTAATTTTTCCTAAAGAAGATAATAGTGAGCTATTCAACATAGCAAATGTAAGGATTTACCTGAATGCTTTTAATGGGAGGTTTATTGAGCCTTTTCAAGTGTTTATCCACCTCAAGCTTCTGTCTGGCGACTGACGATAGCCTAGCGGCGCAAGATAGCGAGATCAGAGAACCCCAGAAATAAAGCAAGAACAAAGTTACACTAACTGCTCCCCTCCTCCTTCTCTCACAACGGCTAAAATGCGCAGCAGTTGCCATAGTTTGCCAAAAAACACAGTCCACCAAGAAAACAAACTACACTCAAGTGAAAAAAAGAGCTAAAAATAGGTGCACCCACTAGAGTTCAAAGTATTTCCGCCATTGCTCAGAAATTAGCAGACAGAGAGGCAAGAAGCTCCGTTAAACTACACCCATCACGCGGCTTATCCTACGCACCCTTCGCTTTCGACTTTTTTCCTCGATGAAGCGCTCTCAAGTCAAGTGTCTAGGACAGGGAGAAATGAAGAGATTCGACGTTTTCTTCTCTCTTTACTTTATCGAAAACTCCAAAATAATGCAGTGAGGCGGGACTGTCTATTTTTGTTTTGTATATGTACCACTCAAATATTATAGTACAATTTATGGACTTTTCTTTTGTTTTTAAATAATCCAAAAAAATTAAGAAAACATATTTTCTTTAAAATAATTTATATTTAGAATTTCAACTTTACTTTTAATGAATTAATTTACAGTCATATTGTATTAGACCATAATTACCAAAAGTCTTTTTGTCTTTGTTAAATTTTGTATTACCGGCACATAAATTGAAACGATAGGAGTACTACTATTAACTCTTCTCATATATATTTTTTTTTAGAAGAAATGGGGCATTATGTCCCTTTATAATTTTAAAATAAAAAAACAATTAAATCTCTTATGTGTAAATATAAATCTCTTACGTGTAAAATTAAATTTTTCATATATACAAATAAAAGATTGAGTCGTAAAACTAAAAATGAATTTTCAAAGACCAACAACTATTTCTTATATGGTAATCAATTAGTCAAAATAATTCAGCTACTCTTGGTCCCGATTTATTCGATGGTGTTTGATTAAGAATAAAAGGTTTCAAAATTTTCGTCTGAAATGAGTTATGAAAAAGTTTGTAACTATAACTTAAGTAATATATTAAGGATAAATAATTTTTTTAAACTATAATCATTATTACATACAAAAATATAAGTATTGCTTTTTGGATTGGCTTAAAAGAAAAAGATGTTACTAACATTTTACATGAACAAGACGTGATCAAGAAAATGGAAAATTTTGCCCTTAGGCATATTTAAGCAGGTAGCTTATGAACAATTGTAGCAATATTTCGTATTTCCAATGTACCAAAAAATAATAAATTATTATATAATTTAAATGCTTTATTCTATTGTTATTTGTACAATAAATTTTGTTAATTGCAGCATTTTTAATTTGATATTCAATTAAACACCAGCGAAAGAAATTTTACTTATTGACGACAATAAAATAGAACTATTGAGAGAACCCAAGGGAGAAGATTAGAAAAGTTAGTTTCATAAAACAATACTTAAAATCAAACTTCTAAAACAAAAAATAACTAAATCATTCGTGAAAATCGTTACTCCCTCCGATTCAAAATAAATAATTTTTTGGCATTTTTCTTGTGGTCCAAAATAAGTAATTTTTTCAGATTTTAAGAATGAGTTAATTATATTTTTTCTACATTGTCCTTTGAGTAAATAGTGTTGGAATATGTATTATGAGTGTTTAAGTGAGATAATAAAGGTTAATATGGTCAATTTCATTACTAATTAATGCTAAAAGATAGATTTCTTAATGTGTGTGAAAAATCTAAAAATTACTCCCCTGGTTCACAATAAGTGTCCAATTTACTTTTAGAACGCCCAGTAAAAAAAATATTAAATTCTATACAAAAATACCTATAATGACAAAACTACTCCTAATTAAACATTTAATGTGAGGAGTAAAAAAAACTTTTTAGGGATATGTATATAGAGGTTATTTTATAAAAACAAATTGAATCCTTTCTTGATTACATAACTGGACACTTATTTTGAACCAAAATGAAAAAGCAAATTGGACACTTATTATAAACCGGAGGGAGTACTTATTTTGGACCAGGGGGTAGTAAGTATCAATACTATTAGAAAAGGGTCAAATATTTAAAATGCTTGATCAGCTAGCATTTGGTCATAGATATCCAAATTTATTTTGAAAAATCTGATTTGGTGAAATTTGGTTTGAAGATGAAAATGTGTTTGGACATAAGTTTTCAAAACATATTTATTTTTTAAAAAAAAAATATGAAACATAACTTATACACATAACTTCTAAAAACTATCACAATTAATCAACAATACATTCATCAATAATATTCATAATATTATTGTAAATTATAGTCCTGAACATAAATAAATTTGGTACAAAAATATACAATGTCAGATGACCGAGAAGTCGAAATAATATTATTACAAAATAATAAATGGTGGACTTTTTTATAAAATAACAAAGTTTGGGATAATTTTTGAAAAATCTAATAGTGTTATTTTGAAGTTTGGGTTTTGAGTATTGGAAATTTGTCAAAATATAAATAAAATTTATGACTAAATATATGTTTCAAAAAAAAATTAAATATATTCTAACAAAATCTATGACCAAACAGGTCATTACTCAGATCAATTTATTAGTACACAGAATGCACCACTCCACTATGCTCGTTTTGGTAGGCTCTTCAGCGTGGTATTCCCTTTTTGCCATTTTTATTTAAAAGTATTTAACCGTTATTATTTTGAAACTTGCCCCTCCGTTCACATGTTTCAAGATTTGATGGAATCTTTTTCTTTTTCCTCTTTTTACCTTTTCCATTTCTTTATTACTTATTTGAGCAAAGCATATAGAATCTTATATTAGATTTTCTGTATCTATTCATTAGTATGGAAGATGATTCGAAAAAGGAGCGGATGGATCAAGACTAAAATGGAAGTCAATATTTTTTCCAGTTTTTTTGTAAGAATCCAAATTTCTTTTTAGGAATTTTTTAAAATTAAACGTCACTAGAGATTTTTTATCCGTAAAAAATTGAGAAACTACTGAAGATGTGAACACTCTACAAACCCTAAAAAGCTTTTTCCTTATGGTGTTTGGTTGAATTCTCTTTTTCCCTAAATTTTCTTCAAACTAAAGACTTTTCTTAACTGTTTTTTAAACAAACCACCTGTGGCCAGTGGGAAACGTTTGGGCTTTTAAAACTTTGAACATACTAACTTATTTTGATTAATCATCAAACAAATATTTATTAAGCGACTACAGGATACTAAACAGTCATTTCCGACTAAGTTTCAATATCTACATATTGAAGGAATTCCATAATAACAAAATAACCTATTCAAACTGAAGACTACGTAGATAGGCTCTGGCTCGAGGAAGCACACGTACGTTGCATATGTAAGCAATTTCTTTCGCAATAATTTGCCATTGGCTGCTTCATTTTTCAAAACTTTGAGATTCCCTTCAATCCAAATCTGATACATAGCTTCTGTAACTACCATTTTGAACACTTGTGCCTGTTGAGATTTACCTTTAGAACATGTGATGATCCACTGGTTATGTTGTTGTTAATCTCTGATCTAGGGCATTGAAGTTACATCCATTGAAGTAGTTTGGTCCAAACACTGTTAGTGTATTCACAACTTCAAAAATAAGTGTTCTTCGTTTTCCTCCTGCCTTTGGCATAACACACATTGAGTATCCACATTAAATCTCCATTTACACAACCTATCTGAAGTTAATAGTTCTCCATGCAACATGAGCCAGCGGTAAGCTTGCTTGCTGTGGTGTGTCAAGTCGCGGGTTCGAATCAGGCTCTCTGCAAAGCAGGGGAAAGGCTGCCTAGAGTATTCCCTTCCCCAGACACCCACGAAATGGGTATTGAACTGGGTCGGCTCTTTCTTTTTCCATGCAACATGAGCCATATTGAGAATTTAGCTTTTGGCCGCGCTGCATTATTAAACACTAAGCTTTTTCATTCCACTCGACTATAGTCACCAAGCAGAGTTAAGTATATTTGTCGGATTAAGCTTTTCTTAAGTAATTGCATATACTATTGACTCTCTAAAACTGCCTTAGCCTCAAATACTTTCTTGACCATCCAACAAGCTTGTTGTGGTGTTGTCCAATTGGTGAAGTTTTGTCCCTTGATATAGTATGTGTGAATCCATCGAATCCTCGAATTTGCTAGCCAACATGCGCATTGTAGCATTTATATCTGTCATATTCTTGCTTATTATCAACATGTCATCAATATATAAACAAACAATGACTTCGTGACCCGGAGTATTTTTAATGTAAACACATTTATCACACTCGTTGATTTTAAATCCATTTGCTAACATTGTTTGGGTGCTTGTTTAAGTCCATACAGCGACTTAACAAGTTTGCATACTTTTTGTTCTTTACCGGGAACCACATAACTCTCAGGTTGCTCCATGTAAATTTTTTCCTCCAATTCTCCATTTAGGAAAGTTGCTTTAACATCCAATTGATGAATTTCAAGACCATACACTGCCGCTAGTGCCATTAACACCCTAATAGATGTTATCCTCGTTACTGGCAAATAAGTGTCGAAGTAATCAAGACATTCCTTTTGTCTATAACATTTGATAACAAGTTTTGCCTTATATTTGTCAATAGTGCCATTAGCTTTAATTTTCCGTTTAAAGATCCATTTCAAACCTAAAGGCTTATTTCCTAGAGGAAGATCAACCAATTCCCATGTATGATTATCCAAAATTGATTGAATCTCTTTATTGACTGCCTCTTTGCAAAATGCTGAATCAGAAGACGACATAGCCACTTTAAAAGTTTGAGGCTCATTTTCAAGCAAGAATGTCACAAAATCTAGTCCAAAGGACGTAGTTGTTCTTTAATGTTTGCTACGCCTTGGATATTCTATACTTGGAGTATTTTCTTTTGGTTCTTCCCGAGGTCGTTTAGGTCTTTCATTAGACGACTTACATTCCATTTTATACGGATAAATATTCTCAAAGAATTCATCATTATCTTATTCAATTTCCGTATTAATATGAATGTCGGAATTTTCTTATTTATGAATCAGAAAATGATACGCCTTACTATTTGTTGCATATCTTCTAAAAACGGAATCAACAGTTTTCGATCCAATTTTTATCCTTTTGGATTTAAAGATTGCGTTTTGCTATGGGTAACTCAATTGAGTATTCAGTTAGCGGTAAGAATAGTTTCTCCCCACAAGATCTGGGGTAAACCAGAACTTACAATAAAGCATTTTATCATCTCCTTTAACGTTCTACTCCTTCTTTCCGCAATACTATTAGATTGCGATAACTAAGGGGCGATCGTTTAGTGAATAATTTCATATTCCAAATATATTTTTTCAAAAGAAGATTCATATTCAATGCCCCTATTACGTTATTGAGCCAACCACAAGAATTGTTGTTTGTGTCACTACATAGCCATAATTAATAAATGATGAAATTTTTAATCTTCAAACCAATCTGACGCATTCAGAATTAATAAACGGTGAAGTTTTTAATCTTCAAACCAATTTGACACATTCAGAATTAAAAAAGGGTGAAGTATTTAATCTTCAAACCGAGTAACATCTAATACAACTAGATCAAATAAACGGTGAAGTTTTTAATCTTCAAAGCGAAGAATATGTGACACATCAAATTTAATAAATGGTGAAGTTTTTAATCATTAAATCGAATAATAAAGTGGAGTAGAAAATCACTAAGATTTTAATCTCCAAAATGAGTATAAAGTCACGTAGATTTTAATCTCCGTCAAATAAGTAAAATTCACTAAGACTTTAATCTCACAACGAGTAAAAAATCACGAAGATATTAATCTCAAAGAAGGAGTAGAAAATCACGAAGGTTTTAATCTCCATAACGGTAGTACCAAATAATGGTGATTTTAAATTTTCTTTTAAATGGCTTTCCAACTAAACCATTACAACACTTTTGATTATCTCAAGAATACTTCAAGTATTTAGTGTAAGCCTAATTCATGTCTTACTTTCTTGAAATACCATGCATGCTACCAAATTTTATAGCAACTAATAATAGTCTTTTATTTGGTCAAAGAAATAACAAAATTAACTGTAATTCTATGTTATTTCTAATCATGTATATAATTTCAGATTTTGAATATGGGATCATCCCATAATTTTACTCTACCATTTATAGACGCAAGATACCCTAAATCACAAAGGACAGTAAATAAAAAAAATAACTAGTGTAAAGAAAGTAGAAATCGAAATATTCTCACTTCCTTCTTATCTCGCCCGTTTGAATTTGGCCACTTACGCCATATGAAAATCCGAGTCCTTCTACTTTTCTAAAGAGGCGCAACCTTTGCTATTGTAGCCTTTCATGTTTAATTTTATTTCCCCCAAAGAATTGTTGCGGCTTGTGATCCATTTGTTATTATGACCTTCACTTGATCTCCAATATTCATACTCCATCTTTGAATGTTGAAGAAAGGAAGCACCGATTCAACAAAATGAACTAACAAAGAATAAATTGCTTAGATAGAAATACCAAAATTAACCTACAAATTTAATGATGCAATTTTCAATCAAGCGAGGGAATATATTCCTTGTATCACGCATGAGTCAATTAGAGACCTTTGCGTTTTCCGACATATATTCAAGTCGTTTATTTTGCAGATTCAATGGCGACTTTCAACCAACTGAATTATTTTCTCCACATCACAAGCATTAAGAAAATACATAAGCAGTTAGCCAAAGGAGATCAATCACTTTCAACAATTAGTATCAGTAAGTATTTCTCTTAAAGTAGTACCAACTTTCCAAAATAAAAATAAAATTGGCACATCTTCTTGGCCGTGAAAAGTTGAACAATATACTAATAGTTGTGAACCAATTTTGAATCTGATTTGGCTTCTCTTCAATTCACTAGAATGTATACACAAATTAGTGAATCCAAACGTCCAGACCAACATGTTAGAATATTTCGTAGTTCATACGGTATTGTAATCCCAATATAACAACTTAGAAACAAATACCAAACAAAACTTTTAACCTTCAGCAATTTATCCAAGGATTCCAAACATTGTCTTTCCCTCTATCGATCATAGAATTTTAATTCTCTATAATTTCCTTAAGATTGTTATAAATTTGTATTGTTGTAAATTAAATAATAATCTTTTTGAAAACAGAAACAGAAAGTTAGTAGAAATTAAATTCCGAAAATAGTACACTTCTTCAAACTAAATTCTGGAAAAACGTTATAGGATTAAATCGAGCCCACTAAATATGCAGTTTGTCCTTAAGGAAATTATTCCCCTCAAGTACCCAAGGTTTTGGAATATATTCTCCCAGGATAGAACGATTTAACTCACCAGTGTATCGGTACCTAAAATTCTGGTGACGGGCGAACCATTCGATGGTCGTAGAACACACTGGAATATTTTGTGCAGAAAAAGAAGAAGAAGATTCAGAAAATTTCATAGGTAAATATTCTAGGATTTGAAGGTCTAGTTATAGCCAACTTGATGATGTTTCTGAACAGGTTTGCAACCTTTCAAAATAGTCATGACTGTTGGAACAGGTGTGACCCTCTAAAGAGGTTTTCAACCTTTCAAAACAGTCATGGCTGTTGGAACAAGGGTGACCATTTGAAGATGTTTGCAACCTTTTAGAATTGTCATGGCTGTTGGAACAAGTGTGACCCTCTCGAGATGTTTGCAACATTTTCGAATAATCATGACTGTTGGAACAGCTGTGACACTGTTTCAGAACAGCCATGGTTGTTGGAAATTTTTGCGGGAAATTTAAAACGTATTTAAATTAATCCGAAAAGAAAAATGGGCTAGATCGGACCGGATCGTAGGTCATCCCTCCATTTCTTTTCTCACCATTTTTCATTCACACATCTTTTATTATTATTTATTAAATAACAAACCCAACATTATGTTACCTCGAGACGTACTTAAGCAGGAATATACTTGAATAAAGATGGTTTCTAAGTTCATTTTGTATTCTTTCATTCAACTAATTAATAATTAAATAAAAATAAAAATAAAATATTAATAATAATAATAATAATAATAATAATAATAATAATAATAATATATTCGTCAGATCAACTAAACCTTAAAATTATTGCACTATTTACAACTTCAAGTGTTTTTTGTTTTTACCTTCAAATTTAAGGTAATGTTTTATTAGAGGAATATATACACATGACTGGACATATAGAACTGACATCTCATTGATCTTATCTTCCATGTGAAAGCGTCATCATGGCTTCAGTAGATTCAGAAATAATGAAGTTTGTCCTTACATAATTTTCGAAAAACAGAAAAAAACGAGTTAATACAATGGAAAATATTTTTTAATTCTATTATCAGTTTTAGCCAGAGAATCAGCTGCCAACGTGGAGTCTCCTCTACGATAATGTTTATTTCTTCTTCTATTAGACAAAGATTCTGTCCTTTTATATTGTTTAGACTTTACAACACAATATCGAATTATTGAAAAAGAAGACAAGATGTGTCTCAATTTTTTTACAAAGAAACATAATTAGAACTTTTAAGAACCGTTATTAAAAAACAAAAACAAAAAAAGGACCGCTAAAAGGTTAAGCATGGACTTAAAGCATGAAACTGCATCTAATTAAAGCCAATAAATATTGCGACGAAAATGTTAATTCTATTTTTGTCACTTATTGTCAAATTTATGTAACTAGAATAAATTGAACTTTCCTAAATGGAGATCAACTACTGGAAAAATAAGAATGTCTACGTTTTTTAGACTAATCTGGTTTTTGAAATGCACTTGTTAAATTTTGTACAACTAAAACTCCATTTCAAAAGGGAAAAATACAACAACAATAATAAATTAAGGTCAGCTCTATCAATTATGTTTCTCCATTTAAACTCGTCGTATGCCAATGTTATAGAAAATTAAAATAATAAAAATTAAAAGAATTAGAAGTCATTTTAAAGAAAAAATCAGAATTTTAAATTCATTTCGCTTGCTTGAATCATCAGATAGACCTGTTTCAATCTTTAGTACGACAACATAAGGATCATATCATGAAGAAAAAAATACTATCTCACATCTGATTCTCCACCTTCTGTCGCTCACTTTATATCCAAAATGCAATAACAATACCTTTTCAGGATAAAGGTCTTTTTTTATAAAAGAGATATCCTTTCATACCAAACAAACACTAAACCTTTGTGAATTCTTAAAAAGCTATATTTACAGGCAGTGAGAATTTTCTTAAATTAATTAATTTTGATTTGTAATATTATACTATTAGTTATCAAGTTACCAAATTATCAATTAATCATTTTTTTTAAAATTTAATTGTAATAGATTAGCTATTAAGTTACCAAATTATCAATTAATTACTTTGTAAATATTTTATTTGTGTAATTCTTTTTTATACGAGTAGTTTTTAGAACTCAACTATTAAAGGACTGTGCCACTGGCAGCACCTAGGAAATGACTATTTTTGCCATTATTACGTTCAAGATTAACGGCGTTAAAGTGGATGCCCCGTCTGTTATTCTGTTTGGTTCACAAGGCAGTGCGTGTAGGGTTTACACATGGAGCATCCGTCAGTCAAAGGCCAAGCCCGTGAGCATAACATAGTTAGTCAACAGACCAATTCATTAGCCTGGCCTACTCTACACTAATCACAAAAAATCTGCAGACCACGGTTGATGGGGGTAAGTGGACCCAACCAACATCAACGTAAAGAGAATCCAATGGTAAATACCTAAGGAATTGGAGGTTTAGGAAGTGAATATACT
>JASVEL010006948.1:0-86031 GCA_032618575.1 Nicotiana noctiflora
CTGTGGACATGGCAGCTTAATAATGTACGAACAGTCAGGGGTTAGACCCTTATTGTAATCTGTTGTGTAGCCCCGAACTATAGGCGTGGTGAATATTTATCATATCTCTTAGTTGGAAGGTAAAGTGCCTTACGTGTAGTAGAACGAGTTCAGACGCAGGAAGACTAAAGTTATTATGATATGTGTATCCTGGTGGAAGGTGTTGTACTGAAATGCTAAATTGAGGCGAAGTAGGGGTAATTAAAAGGTATCAATTGTGATAATATGATTCGTATAGTATTGAGATTAATGTTGTTGATATACATTATGATGTCTTGTCGAGTTGTGGACGTATTGTTAGGATGGTTTTGGTGATTCTCTGGCAGGTGGATAGGCCAAATTACAAAGGAAACTCTATCGAAATTTTTGAAAAATTTGGGACTTAGAAAAAAAAAAGATTTCTGTCACCCAAAGAGAGTAGGCTTAACTGTGGTGTGTGTATAAATGCAAGAATTGCAGAAGAGTTAAGGTCTCCGATGATTCGAGTCTTTGTCAAGCTTGTAAATGACTTGAGTTTAATCTCACCATAACATTGTGGCATCATTTGAGTAAAGAATGCTATGAGCGGCTAAAAGTTCTTTGATGCATGGCTCCAAGCCAAGTTGGGGAGGTTGTTATTGATAAACTGATTGCACTGTTGTGTGCTATGTTGGTTCTGTCTCTAAGTATGTTGGGGAAATTCTGATAAGGGTTATGGTGCTTTGTAGATGTGAAGAAATCCTAGGATGATTTGAACTGTTGTTAGGAAAGAATGTTCGATGTGTAGAAAAGAAAGATAGCTAAGTGCATCTGTATGTAATCATGTTCTGCAGTGTCAGAGCTCTAACAAGGCACGATTGGTTCTGTTCAATAAGACAGTTGAATTATAGCTGAATAAGGGTGAATGACACCGAGAATAGTTTGGTAGTGTTCAAAATTTTGCTTGTAGCAGTTAGGTGCCTTAAGATTGTGTATGTGGCTAAAGATTGTGGTTTTGTTAGAAGAATTCGAGACTTGTGGTATGCTATGTTAATTATGGGTTCCTATGTATCCATGGAAAGCAATAATAACAAACTCAAATCGCAAGAAGTTCTTCAAAACAAGTATTGTAGAATGTGGTACTTCTGGGAAACATTGAGAAAGTATTCAATGGCATATGGGTTTTAGACCGTGTGGTCTTATGTACGAGTCTCGTGTGGTAACATGAATTGAGTTATTGTAGGGCTACAGTAAAGGCTAATACTAAGTTAAAGATGGTTCAAAAAGGAAATTGAGTAAATGGAGCAACTTGTTAATAAACTGAACGGTATGATAGGGATATGATTAATTCCTGGTATGTGTTCGAAGTAATGAGTCTTGCAGATATTGTGCAACCAAGCTCTTGAGTGCTGCCAGTTGCGTAGCTCGATGTGGGTAGAAGGACTCAATCTTGACAGTTAAACTTATGCAATGAATTGGGAGAAAGAGTTTGTGATGTGTTCTACCGTGGTTTGAAAATGAGTATATCTCCTGTTGGTATGCGAAGCATGGGAATGTGTAATGAGTTTTCCTCTATATGGAATCATGGAAGTCCTTGACTAGTTGAGTGCGTCGATGTTTGCAGCGCAGAAAAGGGATAGAAGTTCCCATGTTATATTAGAGTGGTATGGTATATGCGATGTGTTATGGGAAGCTGATAATGGCATGTTTACGGTTTTGAGACCAATTCATAATATATGGTAAGTGGTTAATGGTACTGCTATTCTAGTGATATGGCAGGGTATATGGTCAAAAGGGACAAGGTAATGTAAGCTGATAATATCTAGTGGTATGGGGGTATTCTCTTGTTGGATCGACTGTGATGATTGAGTTGTTGATGGCATAGGGAAATTTCTAAATGACTTTCGTGGTATGATTGGATGCTTGATGTGTGTTATGTATTCGTACAGTGTGGAGTGTGGAATCAGGCATAGGGATTCATGTGTTATATAGGTGATGGAGACTAGAAGTTCTCGTAATCCGCCTATGCAGTGGTTGTATATCGTGTGTATCGGCACCGTTTAGCGGTTATTGGAAATTGGAAGCCCTAATGGCTCTCTCTCTTAGCTTGATATGATGAATTTGAGTTACGATACTTGATTTCAGACTGGTTGTCATAACTCAGGTCGTCTAGACTAATGTGATATGGACTATGTCGGAAATGGCATAAATTGTGTAGCAGATTGCATCAGAGTATGCTCCAGCAGAGTAGTTGTATCCAGGACCAGCAGACGGCTGGTAGGTATTGCTTTGTCAGTTGGGCTTTCGTGGCGGATATCAGTGCAGAGGTCCCCACCATTGATTCAGCTCCGGTATTGGGAATACTTTGTCTGATGCGTTTCTTGTGGCCGAGCTTGAGGCTATATATACGTTTATTGTAGTGAGCAATTTGACTCGGTGTTCATTTCTTTTTGCTAGATTTATGCATGGATCGGGTGGCACGCCGCCACGGGTTATTTGGATCGGGTGGCACGCCGCCACATGTACGGTATCTGGATCGGGTGTCACGCCGCCACGGGTATGTTATTTTGAGCAGGTTGCACGCTACAACCGTATGATTTGGAGAATAGTTTTTCCATAGGTTACCTTGTGTACTATACTTCCCGGTCTCTGAGGAAAGTCAGTGTTGGGTGTCGCTCGGCGATTGGCGCATCAGTTGTGTCCTTACAAGATTTGATGGCGTATATTAATTGTTTCACCGTGGGTGATATTGATCGTTTGGGTTCAGACCTAGATCTGTGCGTGGCCGACTATTTTGAGCATGGTGACTTGAGGTGCTCCATGAGTAATAATGTTGGATGGAATTATGAGCTGTGGCAAGGCCACGTGATGTGATGACCTTTCGAGGAGAGTTCAGGTACTCTATTTCTGTAATGTGAGACGCGATCTCAGTCCTATGTTATGATGGTACAGAGGAATTGAATTACAACTCTCTAGTTTGAGTTAGTTGTCATTATTGAGTATGTTCAGATCGTTTCTATTGGAGACTGTGTCGTGCTCGTCGTGGCTTAGGCCGGTGTTGAGGTGTCATATCACCAGTGTGGTGTGTTATAATCGAAATGATCGTTTGAGCCATTAATGAATGCGGGCATATGTGATTTCAGCTGGTTAGAAAGGTAATATCAAGGCTTGGCTCAGAAATTTATTGTGGAATTAGTTAAGATGGAAATGGAATCATGAATGGATGACCTGAGAAAATGGATTCGATATATCGCGTGTTTCAGCTACCGTGTGCAGGATATGGAGGTGTTGGAATAAGACTTTACCTAATGAGAAAGGTTTTTCTGTTAGTATGTGGTTATCGTGGGTAATTATTGTGATTAGAGGACATCGTCTCGAGTGATTGGGTTGTTTGGTACACCATAAGATCTCACCCGGAGTGGCGAGTATGGGCTATTACAGTTGGTTCGAGTGTATTCTGAGTATAGACGTGGGATTCAGAATTTGAGTATGATTTCAGAAGGTGCAATGTGGTCTATGGTTCAGATAGACTATGGAAGTTTAGCTATATTGTGTTATCGGACTTATGATAGATAGGGTGACGTGATACCACCCCGAATATATGCTTGGTAAGGTCATTCAGCTATTGGGTTGCTTCTAGTACAACTCTGGGTATGCTCGAGGACGAGCGTTTGTTTAAGTTGGGGAGAATGTAATGACCCGACCCGTCGTTACGGGAGTTATCGCCCCGTTTTCTTCATTTAACACTTCAATATGCTTATCTATATATGTTTGGAAAGTTAGAAGCAAATCGGAAGGAATTTAGATAGAAATGAGGTCATATGCCTCTTTATGAAAAGGATAGTTTGGAAAAGTCAACCGAATGTTGACCGTTGAGTTAGATAGCTCAGAATGGAAATCTGATGATTGGACTAGTTTTGGGGGATCATTTATGACTTAGGAGAGCAATCAGAATCGAATTCGGAAGTCCGGTGTAGTTTTAGGCTTGAATTGGCTAAGGTTGAATTTTTATGAAATCCGAACGGTAGGTGAGATCTTGATCCGGGAGTCGGAATGGAATTTCGACAGTTGCAGTAGCTCCGTTAGGTGATTTTGGATATGTCTGCAAATTTTCAGGTCATTCGAACGTCGTTTGGTCGGGTTTTTGATTGGATGTTGTTTTCGGAAGTTCTAGTTGAAACTTAGGCTTGAATTCGCCTTGATTTGATGGTTTTCATGTTTAAAAGTGTGTTTTTATTATTGGAAAAAGTTTGTATCATGTTTTGGAATAGGTTGCTGGTTTTCGTTGGGGTCCCGGGGGCCTCGGGATGAATGCGGGGGTCCAAACGGACCATTCTTGGCCAAAGGAAAGAGATGATTTGCTGTCATAAGTGCAACAGGTAATTGCTCTCTGCGATCGCACTAATTGGCATGCGATCGCATAGAGTAATGGAGAGGGGGAGAATTTTACCCTTCGCGATCGCAAAGCGAAGGACGCGATCGCGTAAAGTCAAGAGCAGAAGCAATGCGATCGCAGGAGGCACGGTCGCGATCGCGTAGAGTAACCCAGTTGTCCATCGCGATCGCATGAGGATCTACGCGATCGCGTAGAAGGAAAATACGGTCTGGGATTTTTGTGATACGCGAGCGCATGAAGGGAGTCGCGATCGCGTGAGGCCCGTATATTGTGCATCGCGATCGCGTGAGGGGAGTCGCGATCGCATAGGGAAAATTAAATGCCTGACAGAAATAGATATAAACCAAATCAGACGTGAGGGTTTCTTTATTTACTCCATTTTTGCACCACTTTGAGAGCAAATTGATAGCTTTGAAGAGAGAAATCAACGGGGAAACATCGTAGGTAAGTTTCTTGACCCAAAAACACAACTTTATGGTAGAAATAACATCAAACTTCATGAAATTGGGTAGAAACTGTGAAGAATTGTGGCCTAGGTATTGAAAACGAAAATTTGACTTTTGAAAGGACATTCGAACTCCGATTTCGATAAAGTTTATATGCACGGGCTCGTGGCGTGACGAGGATCGCGCTGGTACTAATTTCAGAATTTTTTGAGCAGCGGGCCCGGGGTCGGGTTTTACCAACTTGGTGTATTATCGCGTATTTCGTATAAATTGAATTGGGTTATGTTTCTTTGACCCGTATTTGATATAATTGTTGTGGTTTGACTAGATTCTATGCACGATGCAGAAAATTCAAAAGGATAAGGCATCGCAGACGAGTCTACGGCCGGCTAGAGGTGAGTAGTTTGTGTATATGGTATCTTGAGGGTTTGAAACCCCGGCTTAGCACATTGTGACGCTATTAGGATGTGGCTCTCACCCCATGGCAGGTGCGGGATTGATTATGGCTGGGGATTGAGACTTGGTCCATCCGGGATATGAATAATACTATATTGGCGGTTGAAACGCACACTGTGTAAGGATATGTGTGGGCTTTAAGCCATGTTTGGGGCCTTGTGCCGACCTGTAGTATCCCTAAGGAAAAGTCATATATGTGATAGCTATACTTGCTTAATCACTGATCTCGGTCCTGGTTTGAAATCACCGTATTGAAATGCTAAGTCACCTGTTTTGGAAGATTTAATAAGAAATAAAGCATTTTCACAATTAAATGAACTGGAACCTGGAATTAAATAAGTTGAGTTATGTATGATTCATATACATGTTGTGGACTGAGGATGGAACGAGCTGCACGCTGCAGCGGTTCATTTGAGGATCGGGCTGCACGCCGCAACGGTATTGCGCTTGGGCTGTAGGAGCCCCTCCGGAGTCTGTACACACCCCCGGTGAGCGCCGTCGACGTTAAATGGATCGGGCTACACGCCGTAGCGGTTATGTGCATTGCATTGCATCTTTATTTGTTTAAATTATAGTGGTAATGTATTGTTGTTGTTGCTAGTTCGTAGGAGGAATCGGACTGTAGTTTAACTTCATTATGTGGTATTATGTGGATTTCTTACTTTCAGCTACTTGTATATATTTATTACTCACTGAGTACTTAGTACTCACCCCTACTCCGCACCTTTGTGTGCAGATTCAGGTACATAGGAGGGATAAACGAGCATTCCAGCTTTTATCAATATTTATCCGAGTTGCTGAGGTAGCTGCTGGCGTTCGCAAGACCTGGCTTCTCTTCTTATTCCGGTTTTCCTTTGTATATACATTTTTCATACTTGAGTATTTGGTTTAGATATTGTTATCCGATCATGTTTAGAGGCTCTAGACTCGTGACCCTAGATCTTTGGGTGGTTATTCAGTTTAGCTTTATTGTTGATAATAATATCCAGGTAATTGATTTGAGCTTCATGCTCGGGATGACAGGGTAAATGGTTGGGCTTGCCTAGCAGTTGTGTTGGGCGCCATCACGACCGGGATTGGGGTCGTGACATTATTGAAAAATATTTTTTTTAGAAACTAATATTTTAATAAAAAAATATTTTTTTTTCATATATCAACATAGCAAATAAATGTTCAAGTAGTGTGAGCATGTGATTTTTGCCTCACAAGAACTACTCCAAAAGAATTCAATAATAATAATAATAATAATAACAATAATAATAATAATAATAATAATAATAATAATTTTTGCATTGTGTACAATTATGAGAGTTTTCGTAGCATGATTGTTAATTATTTATATATGTATGTGCGTGTTTCTTTTCATTTTAATTAAGGGAAAATACAAAAAAAAAAATTAAAAGGGGAATTATTACTATTATTATATATATAAACCATTGTTTATTTATTTTTTTATTATTTATGTATTTTTTAAAGTAATAAAAAAATTCGAAAATACTAACTTTTTTTTAATAATTTTGGGAGTCATTTAAAAAATAAGAAGAAGGGAAGTATTGAATAAAAAAAAGTAAAAGTAGGCGGAATTCTCTTTTAAAAAGTAAAAGAATGTAGAAAACTAAAAGTAAAAATAAAGATTTGTGGAAAGGTTAAAAATATAAATAAAATAAAAGAAAGTAAAATAAAGTTAGAATTAAAAAATAAATATAAAGGTATCTGAAAATTTAAAAAATTAAAGTAAAATAAAGTAGTATTTTAAAAAGAAAATACAAAAGAAAGTGGATTATTTTTTTAGGAAAAGTAAAAAAAAGTGAGATTCTCTTTTAAAAAAGTTTAAAAGTGGGATTTTAAATAAGATAAAATAATTAAAGTTCGAATTTTAAAAATAAAAGTAAATAAAGGTGGTATTTCTGTTATAAAAAATAAAAAGCAATTTGTAAGTGGGTTTTCTTTTAATTAAAAAATAATACAATAATAAAATATTTTAAAAAAAATCTGAAAATTTTCGAAAATTTTTGCAAGCAATAGAATAGAAAATTTAGGAAGAAGGGGTGGAAAAAAGAGGAGGAAACAAATAGAGGAGAGGAAAAAGAAGGGGACGGACAGAGCGGTATACACTTGATATACTTTCTGGATATATTGGATATACAGTGGCACAATTGATGTGTTGTTGTTGTGTTATCTTGTAACGACCCGACTCGTCGTTATGGGAGTTACCGCCCCGTTTTCTCCATTTTTATACTTTAATATGTTCATTCATATGTGTTTGGAGAGTTAGAAGCAAATCGGATAGAATCCGGTTTGAAATGAGGCAATAAACCTCTTTATGGGAAGGTTAGTTTGGAAAAAGTCAACCGGATATTGACCAATGAGTTAGTTAGCTCGGAATGGATTTTTGATGATTCGACTAGTTTTGGAGGACAATTTATGACTTAGGAGAGCAATCATAGTCGAATTCGGAGGTCCGGTATAGATTTAGGCTTGAATTGGCTAAGGTTGAATTTTGGCGAATTCCGGACGGTAGGCGAGATTTTGATTCGGGGCTCAGAATGTAATTTTGAGGGTTGCAGTAGCTCCGTTAGGTGATTTTGGATATGCGTGCAATATTTCAGATCATTCGGAGGTGTTTAGGTCGGGTTTTAGATCAAATGTTAGTTTCGGAAGTCTTAGTGAAACTTAGGCTTGAATCCGTGAGAATTTGGTGATTTTGATGTTTAGGATGGTGTTTTTATGTTGCGAGAAAGTTTGAATGAAGTAATGGAACATATCTGTGCATTTGGTTGAGGTCCCGAGGGTCTCGGGATGAATTTGGATGGCTTACGGGGATTTTGGTCTTGAAAAATGCAGCAGAAATTGCAGAGCAAATTAGTTCTTCGCGATCGCGAGCCTAAGGCTGCGATCGCATAGAAAGAAATGAGGGAGCTCAAATTTTTACACTATGCAATCGCGTAAATGGCTCAGCGATCGTATAGGTCGGGAAGTTTGGTTAGTGGGATCGCGTGGGTAAGGACGCGATCGCATAGAAGGTTTTGAGGGAGTTTGAGTTTGTTCTTCGCGTTCGCATCCGGAGTGTCGCGTTCGCATAGCTCTGAGTTGGTGTTCTACGTGATCACATGGTCTATGTCGCAATCGCATAAGGTAATTATTGGGCCTGAGAAATTTGTGCATCGCGATCGCGTGCATGGTGTCGCGATCGCATAGAGGAAAAGCTGGGCACCAGAATGATTTTTAAGGGTTAATTCATTCGCGACCCTCATTATTTTTACACCACTTTTACTTCGTCAAAGGAGGGTTTTGAGTGCTTTGAAGAGAGAAATCAACGGATAATCGCTGGAGGTAAGTTTCTTGACTCAAAAATATGATTTTATGCTAGAATCAACACCGAAATTCATGAAATTGGGTAGAATTTGTGAAGAACTAGGGCCTAAATTATGAAAACGAGTTTTGGATTTTGAAAGGCCATTCAAACTCCGATTTTGATAAATTTTATATGCACAGACTCGTGGCGAGACGAGGAATCCGTTGGTATGATTTTCGAAACTTTTTTGAGAAGTGGGCCCGGGGCTCGGGTTTTACCAAAATCGTGAATTGTTGCGTTTTTTGAGTAATTCTGATTGGGTTATGTTTCTTTGACCCATACTTATGTAATTGTTGTGTTTTTGACTAGATTCGACGCACGAGGTGGCAAATTCAAAGAGAAAAGGCATCGCGGACAAGTCCACGGCCGGTTAGAGGTGAGTAGTTAGTGTATATGGAAGCCTGAGGGTTTGAAACCCTGCCTTAGCACACAGTGACGCTATTAGGGCATGGCTCTCACCCCATGGCAGATGCGAGATTGATTATGACTGGGGATTGAGACTTGGTCCATCCGGGATATGAATAATACTATATTGGCGGTTAAAACGCACATTGTGTAAGGATATATGTGGGCTTTAAGCCATGTTTGGGGCCTTGTGCCGACCTGTAGTATCCCTAGGGGATAGATATCTATGTGATAGCATGATTTGTAAAATCATTGATCTCAGTCCTGGCTTGAAATCACTATGATGAAATACTAAGTCACCCGTTCTTGGAAAATTAAATAAAATTAAAGTATTTTTCATCGTTAATGAACTGGAACCTGGAAATAAATAAATTGAACTATTGTGTAACTCATATGCATGTTGGGGACTGAGGATAGATCGGGCTGCACGCCACATCGAATGATATGAATATTACGCTTGGGCTGAAGAAGCCCCTCCGGAGTCTGTACACACCCTCAGTGAGCGACGTCGACGTTAAACGGATCGGGCTACGCACCGTAGTGGTCATGTGCATTGTATTGCATTCATGCATTGCAAATTACCTGTGATATTTATGGTTTACTGTTGTTGTTAGTTCGTGGTAGGTATCGGACTGTAGTTTTAGCTTTGAATCTGTGGTATTCTGTGGATTTCCTGCTTTCAGCTATTTTATATACTTTTTACTCACTGAGTACTTAGTATTCACCCCTACTCCCTGCACCTTTGTGTGTAGATTCAGGTACGCAGAAGGGTTAGACGGACAGTCCAGTTTATTTCAAAGTACTCGAGTTACTGTGGTAGTTGTTGGCGTTCGCAGGACCTAGCTTCTCTCTTTATTTCAGTGTATTATCTATATACTTCCAGACTTGAGTATTTTGTTCAGTATTCCTATTACTATTCAGTTTTTGCTTAGAGGCTCTAGACTCTTCCAGACTTGAGTATTTTGTTTAGTATTCCTATTACTATTCTGATTTTGCTTAGAGGCTCTAGTGTGACGACCCAAAGGGTCATCACTTATTTTAATAATCATTTCGAGCTTCTAAGGCCTTGAAAACCTCATTCTATGTTGCCTCGATTTACGTGCACAATCCGAGCATGTAGCCGGAAAGATTTTGTGATAGAAAATATGAATTCAATGAGAAATTTGGATAAAAATGATATTAATATTGATATGGTTGACTTCGGTCAACATTTTTGGTAAACGGATCCGGACCCGAGATTGGATGGTCCCGAGAGGTCCGTAGGAAAATATGGGACTTGGACATGCGTCCGGAGTCGAATTCCGAGGCCTAGAGCCCAAGTTATGAATTTTTATGTGAAATTGTTTTTGATGTAATTGTTAAAGGAAAATGAATTAATTGACCTTGGTATCGGGCTCGTATTTTGGTTCCGACGCCCGGTACAAGTCTTAAATATTATATATGTGATTTTCTGTAAAGTTTGGTGACATTTGGATGTCGTTTGAGATGTTTTGGACCTTGAGTCCCAAGTTTGAAAGTTTTGAAAACTAAAGGTATGAAAATCATGAATTTGAGGCTTGATTTGATAAAAACGAGGTGATATTGGCGATGTGATCGCACGAACACGTTCATAATGTGTTTTGATGTTGTGTACATGTTTGGTTTGGAGCCCGGGGGGCTCGGGTAAAGATTTGATTGGCCGTTGGATTAAATTCTGAAATGTTGCACTGCTGGTTTTTCACCCAGCTGTTGGCTTCGCAATTGCGAAGTATTTCTCGCAATTGCGAAGGGGGCAGTACAAGGTAGGGCTCGCAAATGCGAACCCTGATCGCAAATGCGAACGCCTCATAACCAAACCTTGTTCGCAAATGCGAACAATTGTTCGCAAATGCGAACATTGCCCTTTACTGCCTGTGTTCGCAAATGCGAACATTAGTTCGCAAATGCGAACACTGCCCTTAAATGCCTGTGTTCGCAAATGCGAACATTAGTTCGCAAATGCGAACACTGCCCTTCCCAGCTTGGTTCGCAAATGCGAACATATGTTCGCAAATGCGAAGCCCCAGTTTTTGCCTTGGCTTCGCAATTGCGAACAAAAGTTCGCAAATGCGAACTTCCCAACCTTAGCTTATTTTTCAAACTCCAGAAATTGGTCGGGGTTCGCAATTGCGAACCCATGTTCGCAAATGCGAACACAGAGACCTGTAAAACACGATTTTAAGTTCATTTCTTCACTTTTTACAAAACAAAAACACCCATTTGCGATTCTTCACGGATTTCTTCTTCGTCAAAACGATTGTAAGTCACGTTTTACTTAATTCTTTCAATTCCTAACATCATTAAACATGTTTTTCATAAGAAATCAAAGATTTTCATGGTAGAATTCTTGTTTTTGTTAGAAAATAGGGTTTTTCATAAATTGGGGAATTGGACCTCGAATTGAGGTCCGATTTTGAAACAAATCATATACATGAACTCGTGGGGGGATGGGTAACCGGATTTTGGTCCTAACCCCGAGTTCCGACCATGTGGGCCCGGGGTTGAAATTCACTATTTCGGGCAGAATGTTGTAAAAGATGTATTTGGTCTTAAGAATTAGTTTGTTGAGTAGTATTGATGATATTAAATCAATTGTGTATAGATACAATTGGATTGGAGCCAAAGTTGAAAGAAAAAGACATTTCCACGGATTGAATTGTTCATAAACACTCGAGGTAAGTGTTTGTTCTATCCTAGCTTGAGGGAATAGGATTATGTGTTATGTGTTATGTGATCGAGTGCGGTGTATGGGTTGTGGTGACGAGCATCCATACACTGGCGTCTAGTATGACCGTGAGTCGTTGAAAAATGATTATTTTGAGATATATTACGGATGAATTGTTATTGTTCTCCCTTGTTGGGACTTGTTGTGAAGATAATTATTGATTGCCCTTGATGGGACGGTTTATGAATTACTGTTTCTTTCTTTGCCCTTAACTGTGATTGTTATTTGGGTGAGGAAGAGTGATAATGCACGAAGGGTGATGCCGTGCCATGTTTATTTATTTATGCACGAAAGTTAATGTCGTGCCATGTTTATTTATTTATGCACGAAGGATCATGTCGTGCCCTGTTATTGAACCATGTACGAAGGATCATGCCGTACTATGGATGTGAGAATGAGAGTAAAAGCACGAAGGGTGATGCCGTGTACTTTATTTGATTATTTGGTGAGGATCAGAGTAAAAGCACGAAGGGTGATGCCGTGTACTTTATTTGATTATTTGGTGAGGATGAGAGTAAAAGCACGAAGGGTGATGCCGTGCAACTACTTGCTATTCCTTGACTTGATATTACTTGTGTTTACATTGTACTTTGTTTTTTCTTGTGAATTTATTAACTGTTGTTAATTGTTGAATTCTTGGAGATATTCCTTATTGTGTTATTATCTGGTTATTTCTTGACTACTGTGGTATATATATATATATATATAATACTTGGTTATTTCTTGTTATTTTATGGTATGTACATATATATATTGAATTGCACAGGTTTATGTGGGTGTCTGGTCCTTGGCTTGTCACTACTTCGCCGGGATAGGCCAGGCACTTACCAGCACATGGGGTCGGTTGTGCTGATATTACACTTCGTGCATTTTTGCACAGGTCCAGGTTACGATCAGGAGCAGCAGCAGCAATAAATCGATTGCGTGGGAGCTAATCATATTTGAGACCGAGGTAGCTTGCAGACGTCCGCAGGCCCGGCGTCTCTCTCTTTATTTATGTTATTAGCTGTAGTCTCTTTGTTCCGAGACAAACAGAATTATGTTATATTTCTTTCAGACTTTTATGTCTAGTATTCCATAGTAGTTCGTGAGTTGGTGACTCCACGTCTTTGGTAGAGGATTTCAGTATGATTTTCATCTTGTAATTAGTTATTTCTATTTCAATAAAGTATTCCGCATTTATTTAAGTAAAATTGTGTTAAAAGCGCAGGATAGTATGAATATAGTGGCTTGCCTAGCTACCACGAGTAGGCGCCATCACGATCCCGATGTTGGGGGAAAATCCGGGTCGTGACAAGTTGGTATCAAAGCTCTAGGTTGCATAGGTCTCACCACTCACGAACAATCTTAGTAGAGTTTGAGAGGTAGGTACGGAGACGTTTGTACTTGTCCTCCAAAGTCTATTGAGTTAGGAAAGAGTCTCTCATTTGTTCTTTCTTGTCGTGCGACTTGTTCCTCAATTGCTGATTGAATTTCTATTATGTCTTTTCGCAGATGGTGAGGACACGCGCTTCTTCGTCCGCTGACCAGCAGCCCGAGCCCCAGGCAGCTCCCGTGAGGGGCAGGGGCCAAGGCCGTATCGGAGGCCGTGGTAGGGGTAGAGCTCAGCCCCAGGCAGCTACCCGAGAGGTGGAGCCTCATATTGAGATTGACGAGGAGGTTCCGGTTCCAGCAGCTCCAGTGGGCCCAGCTCAGGTCCCGGGAGAGGCTTTATTTACCCCGGATCTTCGGGATGCTTTGGTCGGAATAGCGGGATTTATGGACAGCATTGCCAGAGCGGGCTTATTATCGGTTGCACCAGCTGCTTCTCAGGCTGGAGGAGGGGCCCAGACTCCTCTTGCTCGTACTCCGGAGCCAGTAGCTCCTCAGCCTCATGCACCAGTGGTTCAGCCAGCTGTGGCCACTCAGTCAGGTACCACAGCTCATGCCGGTGATGGAGCGGCCATGACTTCTGATTCGTTATGGAGGCTTGATCGGTTCTCCAAGCTATTTACCACTACATTTAGTGGAGCCGCATCAGAGGATCCTCGGGACTTTTTATTCAGTTGCCATGAGATTCTCAAGACTATGGGAATTGTGGAGACAAACGGAGTTGACTTCTGTACCTTCAGACTTGCAGGATCCGCCAAGACTTGGTGGAGAGATTATTGCCTGACTCGACCGGCAGGGTCCCCAGCTTTATCATGGGATCAGTTTGCGGAACTATTTATGGAGAAGTTTCTCCCTGCTACTCGGCGGGATGTACTTCGGAGGCAGTTTGAGCGCCTCCATCAGGGCACTATGACGATTACACAGTATGAGACGAGATTTGTCGATTTGGCTCGTCATGCAGTGGTGATACTTCCCACAGAGCGGGAGAGGGTCCGCAGGTTTATAGATGGGCTTAATCGGCCGATTAGACTCCAGATGGCTATGGGCGTGGGGAGTGACATATCATTTCAGGAGGCAGCCAATGCAGCACGCAGAGTTGAGATGGCTCTTGCTAGGGGAGGCGGTTATTCTTCGGATAAGAGGCCTCGTCATTCAGGCAGGTTTGGTGGTTCTTCCTCTGGTGGCAGAGAATCCTTTGATAGAGGCCAGTCTTCCAGGCCTTTTCATTCCGCCCTTCAGGCTTCACAGGGTGGATCGGGTGATCGTGGTTTTCGGGGGCATTATTCAGACCAGTCTCCTATTAATGCTCAGCCTCTTCAGAGTGTTCGTGGGGGCCATTTAGGTCGTCGGGGCCAGCAGCCCCATCAGCCTAAATGTTGTTACGGTTGTAGTGACCCAAGTCATCTTTTCAGGTTTTGCCCTCAAGCAACGGGCAACACTTAGCTGCAGGGTCCTCGTCCCATGATTCAGGCCCCAGCTAACCCACAACCTTCCCAGCCAGCCAGAGGTGGGGGTAGAGATTATAGAGGTGGAGGTCGAGGCCGTAGAGATGGAGACCGTCCAACGAGAGGTAGAGGTCAGCCAGTTGATGGTCGTCCTAGAGACGCAGCTCAGAAGGGAGGTGCGGATCCCCGATTCTATGCTTTACTAGCCAGGCCAGAGGCAGAGGCATCAGATGCCGTGATTACAGGTACTATTCTTGTGTGTGGCAGAGGTGCTTCAGTATTATTTGACACTGGATCTACATATTCCTATGTGTCTTCCTATTTTGCACCGTATTTGGCCGTGCCCAGCTATGCTCTGGATATTCCAGTTTATGTGGCTACACCAGTGGGTGACTCCATTGTAGTCGATCGGGTGCATCGTTCGTGCGTAGTTATATTTGGGGGTCTTGAGACCCGTGGTTATCTGTTGCTCTTGGATATGGTAAATTTTGATGTCATATTGGGGATGGACTAGTTGTCCCCATACCATGCTATTCTTGATTGTCATACTAAGACTGTGACCTTAGCCTTGCCAGAATCACCCCGATTAGAGTGGAAGGGTACCTCAAGCCACTCCGTTCGCATTGTTATTTCTTATGTTAAGGCTCGACGCATGGTCGAGAAGGGGTGTCTAGCTTATCCGGCTTATGTTCGTGATTCCAGCGCAGCAGAAGTTCCTTCCATTGAGTCGATCCCTATTGCACGGGAGTTTCGGGAGGTTTTTCCTTCAGACCCGCCGGGCATGCCACCCGACGGGGATATTGATTTACGTATTGATTTGGCACGGGCACTCAGACCCTATCTCTATTCCACCCTATCGTATGGCCCGCCGGAGTTAAAAGAGTTGAAAGATCAGTTGCAAGGACCTTCTTGAGAAGGGCTTTATCAGGCCCAGTGTTTCCCCCTAGGGAGCACCCGTATTATTTGTAAAGAAGAAGGATGGCTCGATGCGGATGTGTATTGATTACCGGCAGTTAAACAAGGTGACTATCAAAAATAAATATCCACTTCAGCGAATTGATGATTTATTTGACCAGCTTCAGGGTGCCAAGGTATTTTCAAAGATAGACTTGAGGTCAGGCTACCATCAGCTGAAGATCAGGGCGGCTGACATTCCTAAGACGACCTTTCGCTCTAGATATGGGCATTATGAGTTCTTGGTCATGTCCTTCGGGTTGACCAATGCCCCAGCAGAATTCATGGAGTTGATGAATCGGGTATTCAGGCCTTACTTAGATCCGTTCGTGATAGTCTTCATAGATGACATCCTGGTGTACTCCCGCGGCCAGGAAGAGCACGAGCAGCACCTCAAAGTGGTTCTTCAGACTCTGAAAGATAACCGACTATATGCCAAATTTTCTAAATGTGAGTTCGGGTTGAGTTCGGTAGCATTTCCGGGTCACATTGTATCGGTGGGAGGTATTCGGGTAGACCCAAAGAAGATTGAGCCGGTCCAGAATTGGCCTAGACCGGCTTCAGTGAGCGAGATCCGGAGTTTCTTGGTATTAGCGAGTTACTACCGTCGATTTGTAGAGGGTTTTCTTCTATTGCGGCCCGATGACTAGGTTGACCCAGAAGGGTGTCCGGTTTCGGTGGTCGGAGGAGTGTGAGGCGAGCTTTCGAAAGCTCAAGACGGCCTCGACCACCGCACCGGTGTTGATACTACCTACGGGTACGGGGCCTTATACGAGTTTATTGTGACGCATCTCGTACGGGGCTTGGAGCGGTATTGATGCGAGATGGTAAGGTTATCGCTTATGCTTCGAGGCGATTAAAGATACATGAGAAGAATTATCCGGTTCATGATCTTGAGTTAGCAGCAGTGGTTCATGCCTTAAAGATTCTGGAGGCATTATCTATATGGTGTGACATGTGAGGTGTACACCGATCACAAAAGCCTACGGTACTTGTTCAAACAGAAGGAGTTGAATCTACGACAGCGGAGATGGTTAGAGTTGCTAAAAGACTATGATGTTACTATATTATATCACCCAGGTAAGGCCAATGTGGTGGCCGATGCTTTGAGTAGAAAGTATGCCAGCATGGGTAGTCTTGCATACATTCCGGTCAGTCAGAGACCATTAGCTCTAGATGTCCAGGCCTTAGCCAACCGGTTCGTGAGATTAGACATTTCTGAGCCTAGCAGGGTGTTAGCCTGCACGGTCGCTCGTTCTTCGTTATTAGAGCGTATCCGTGAGAGGCAATTTGATGATCCTCATTTGCGTGAGTTGAGAGATACAGTACAACGGGGAGGTGCCACACAGGTAAATCTAGATGATGATGGGGTATTGAAATTGCAGGGTCGAGTTTGTGTGCCCAATGTCGAAGGGATTCGAGAGTTGATCTTAGCGGAGGCCCACAGTTCGCGGTATTCTATTCACCCAGGCGTCGCGAAGATGTACCAGGACTTACGGCAGCACTATTGGTAGCGCAGAATGAAGAAAGATATAGTTGCGTATGTCGTTCGGTGTCGAAATTGTCAGCAGGTGAAATATGAGCACCAGAGACCTGGTGGTGTATTCGAGAGGATTGAAATTCCCGAGTGGAAATGGGAGCGGATCACTATGGACTTCGTTACTGGACTTCCTTTGACTCGGAGGAAATTTGATGCTATTTGGGTCATTGTTGATAGGCTGACCAAGTCAGCACACTTTATTCCAGTATCTGTCTCCTACTCGTCGGAGAGGTTAGCGGAGGTGTACATTAGAGAGATTGTTCGTCTCCATGGAGTGCCAGTATCTATTATCTCTGATCGGGGTACGCAGTTTACCTCGCGGTTCTGGAGAGCGGTCCAGCAGGAGTTAGGCACCCAGGTTCAGTTGAGTACAGCATTTCATCCTCAGACGGATGGCCAGTCCGAGAGGACTATTCAGATTCTAGAGGACATGCTTCGAGCCCGTGTTATTGATTTCGGAGGCTCGTGGGACCAGTTTCTGCCATTAGCAGAGTTCGCCTACAATAACAGTTACCAATCTAGCATCCAGATGGCTCCGTATGAGGCGTTGTATGGTAGGCGATGTCGATCACCGGTTGGATGGTTTGAACCGGAAGAGGCTCGGTTGTTAGGTACAGACTTAGTTCAGGAGGCCTTGGATAAGGTCAAGACAATTCAGGAGAGATTGCGTTCAGCCCAGTCCAGGCAGAAGACTTATGCGGATCGTAAGGTTCGAGATGTAGATTTCATGGTTGGTGAACGAGTATTGCTCCGAGTGTCGCCTATGAAGGGCGTGATGAGGTTCGGGAAGAAGGGCAAGCTTAGTCCTAGGTATATTGGACCATTTGAGATCCTAGACAGAGTGAGAGGGGTGGCTTACAGATTAGCTTTGCCGCCTAGCTTATCAGCCGTGCATCCAGTTTTTCACGTATCTATGCTTCGGAGATACCACGGCGATCCCACTCATGTGTTAGACTTCAGTACTGTCCAATTGGACAATGATCTATCTTACGAGGAGGAGCCGGTGGTTATTCTAGACCGGCAGGTTCGACAGTTGAGGTCAAAGAGTTATCCTTCTGTGCGTGTTCAGTGGAGAGGTCAACCTCCTGAGGCATCGACCTGGGAGTCCGAGTCTGATATGCGGAGCCGCTACCCACACTTGTTTCCTGACTCGGGTACTTCTTCTTTTGTCCGTTCGAGGACGAACGGTTGTTTTAGAGGTGGAGATTGTGACGACCCAAAGGGTCATCACTTATTTAATTAATCATTTCGAGCTTCTGAGGCCTTGAAAACCTCAATCTATGTTGCCTCGATTTACGTGCACAATCCGAGCATGTAGCCGGAAAGATTTTGTGATAGAAAATATGAATTCTATGAGAAATTTGGATAAAAATGATATTAATATTGATATGGTTGACTTCGGTCAACATTTTTGGTAAACGGATCCGGACCCGAGATTGGATGGTCCCGAGAGGTCCGTAGGAAAATATGGGACTTGGACATGCGTCCGGAGTCGAATTCCGAGGCCTAGAGCCCAAGTTATGAATTTTTATGTGAAATTGTTTTTGATGTAATTGTTAAAGGAAAATGAATTAATTGACCTTGGTATCGGGCTCGTATTTTGGTTCCGACGCCGGTACAAGTCTTAAATATTATATATGTGATTCCTGTAAAGTTTGGTGACATTTGGATGTCGTTTGAGATGTTTTGGACCTTGAGTCCCAAGTTTGAAAGTTTTGAAAACCAAAGGTATGAAAATCATGAATTTGAGGCTTGATTTGATGAAAACGAGGTGATATTGGTGATGTGATCGCACGAACAAGTTCATAATGTGTTTTTGATGTTGTGTACATGTTTGGTTTGGAGCCCGGGGGGCTCGGGTAAAGATTTGATAGGCCGTTGGATTAAATTCTGAAATGTTGCACTGCTGGTTTTTCACCCAGCTGTTGGCTTCGCAATTGCGAAGCATTTCTCGCAATTGCAAAGGGGGCAGATCAAGGCAGGGCTCGCAAATGCGAACCCTGATCGCAAATGCGAAGCCCCTCATGACCCAACCTTGTTCGCAAATGCGAACAATTGTTCGCAAATGCGAACATCCCCTTGTCCTGCCTATGTTCGCAAATGCGAACATTAGTTCGCAAATGCGAACAATGCCCTTTACTGCCTGTGTTCGCAAATGCGAACATTAGTTCGCAAATGCGAACACTGCCCTTTACAGCCTGGTTCGCAAATGCGAACATATGTTCGCAAATGCGAAGCCCCCAGATTTGCCTTGGCTTCGCAATTGCGAACAAAAGTTCGCAAATGCGAACTTCCCAGCCTTAGCTTATTTTTCAAACTCCAGAAATTGGTCGGGGTTCGCAATTGCGAACCCATGTTCGCAAATGCGAACACATAGACCTGTAAAACACGATTTTAAGTTCATTTCTTCACTTTTTAAAAAACAAAAACACCCATTTGCGATTCTTCACGGATTTCTTCTTCATCAAAACGATTGTAAGTCACTTTTTACTTAATTCTTTCAATTCCTAACATCATTAAACATGTTTTTCATAAGAAATCAAAGATTTTCATGGTAGAATTCTTGTTTTTGTTAGAAAATAGGGTTTTTCATAAATTGGGGAATTGGACCTCGAATTGAGGTCCGATTTTGAAACAAATCATATACATGAACTCGTGGGGGGATGGGTAACCGGATTTTGGTCCTAACCCCGAATTCCGACCATGTGGGCCCGGGGTTGAAATTCACTATTTCGGGCAGAATGTTGTAAAAGATGTATTTGGTCTTAAGAATTAGTTTGTTGAGTAGTATTGATGATATTAAATCAATTGTGTATAGATACGATTGGATTAGAGCCAAAGTTGAAAGAAAAAGACATTTCCACGGATTGAATTGTTCATAAACACTCGAGGTAAGTGTTTGTTCTATCCTAGCTTGAGGGAATAGGATTATGTGTTATGTGTTATGTGATCAAGTGCGGTGTATGGGCTGTGGTGACGAGCATCCATACACTGGCGTCTAGTATGACCGTGAGTCGTTGGAAAAATGATTATTTTGAGATATATTACAGATGAATTGTTATTGTTCTCACTTGTTGGGACTTGTTGTGAAGATAATTATTGATGGCCCTTGATGGGACGGTTTATGAATTACTGTTTCTTTCTTTGCCCTTAGCTGTGATTGTTATTTGGGTGAGGAAGAGTGATAATGCACGAAGGGTGATGTCGTGCCATGTTTATTTATTTATGCACGAAGGTTAATGTCGTGCCATGTTTATTTATTTATGCACGAAGGATCATGCCGTGCCCTGTTATTGAACCATGTACGAAGGATCATGCCGTACTATGGATGTGAGAATGAGAGTAAAAGCACGAAGGGTGATGCCGTGTACTTTATTTGATTATTTGGTGAGGATGAGAGCAAAAGCACGAAGGGTGATGCCGTGTACTTTATTTGATTATTTGGTGAGGATGAGAGTAAAAGCACGAAGGGTGATGCCGTGCAACTACTTGCTATTCCTTGACTTGATATTACTTGTGTGTACATTATACTTTGTTTTTCCTTGTGAATTTATTAACTGTTGTTAATTGTTGAATTCTTGGAGATATTCCTTATTGTGTTATTACCTGGTTATTTCTTGTTACTCTGTGGTATATATATATATATATTGAATTGCACAGGTTTATGTGGGTGTCTGGTCCTAGGCTTGTCACTACTTCACCGGGATAGGCCAGGCACTTACCAGCACATGGGGTCGGTTGTGCTGATATTACACTTCTGTGCGTTTTTGCACGGGTCAAGGTTACGATCAGGAGCAGCAGCAGCAGTAAATCGATTGCGTGGGAGCTAATCATATTTGAGACCTAGGTAGCTTGCAGACGTCCGCAGGCCCGACGTCTCTCTCTTTATTTATGTTATTAGCTGTAGTCTCTTTGTTCCGAGACAAACAGAATTATGTTATATTTCCTTCAGACTTTTATGTGTAGTATTCCATAGTAGTTCGTGAGTTGGTGACTCCACGTCTTGGGTAGAGGATTTCAGTATGATTTTCACTTTGTAATTAGTTATTTCTATTTCGATAAAGTATTCCGCATTTATTTAAGTAAAATTGTGTTAAAAGCAGGATAGTATGAATATAGTGGCTTGCCTAGCTACCACGAGTAGGCGCCATCACGATCCCGATGTTGGGGAAAAATCCGGGTCGTGACATCTAGACTCGTGACCCCAGATCTTCGGGAGTGTCATTTTTGATGTTCGCACTTCTCAGTATTTGATTCTACTAATATTATTGGAGTACCATTATTGACTCTTATATTCTTCTTGAAATTGTCCTTTTGGGACTGGTCTTTAAATGTGGAAACAGTTGTTGGTCTGGCTTGCCTAACTTTAGGGTTGGACGTCATCACGACCGGGATTGGGGTCGTGACAAGTTGGTATCAGAGCCTAGGTTACTAGGCCTCGTGAGTCATGAGCCGGTTTAGTAGGCTCTCGCGGATCGATACGTAGACGTCTGTATCTATCCTCTAAAGGCTACAAAACGTTTAGGAAACACTTTACTTTCTTGGAATTCTTATTGTGCGTATTTGATTCAGCTTGAGATATAACTCTTAAAATGCATTCCACACATCTGTATGCGCACACGAGCATTCAGTAATACATCTGCATCGATGGCTGGTGATTCCCCAATCGAGGGGCGAGATGTAATCCCCATGAGTTCATGTTGGGCCAGTCTGGAGGACTTGAGGCCGAATCTTCACCTAAGGCTGAGCACCGAAGTGCTGATTATGCGAGCAAGTGCTTTTAACTTATGTGTTTGGTAATGCCCTTATTAGCCGGGATGGCGGTCGAATATCCACGTGATTAGTAAGTTAGTGTTGTGAGGTGTATCTATGTGATATTGGTAGTGACGAAGAAGTTTGTGGGATAATAGATGAACTATTAAGCGATTCGTTCCTATTGTAGTCCCAAGTTATGGGCGCGTGAAGAATATTATCGTATCTCCTAGTTGGAAAGATAAAGTGCAAATATGCGTGGCGATATGAGTCCAGACTCAGAAAGACTAAATTGGCGTTATTTTATATGTGTTATGATTCAAATAAGTGCAACGCATGTCCCTGTATCAATTCTGATAATATAATACAGGTTGTATTAGATTAATGTTGTTGGTATACATTGTGATGTTTTGTTAAGTTCTAGCCGTGTTGTTAGGATGGTTTTGGTGATTCTCTGGGAGGTTGATAGGCCCAATTACAAAGGAAACTCTGCTAAGATTTTTGAGAAATTTGGGACTTAGTTAAAATTTGGACACCTAGAGAATAGGCGTAACTGTTATATGGGTGAATGCAAGAAAAGGGCAGAAGGGTTAAAATTTCTCATGGTCCGTGTCTCCACAAGCGTTTGAAAGAGTGAGTTTAATCTCACCATGGTATTACAACATCAATAGGGTATGTATGTTGTGATATATATATGGCTTCGAGATAAGTTGGGGAGGTTGTCGTTGATTAGCTGGTTGCATGATTATATGCTATGTTGGTTCTGTCTTAAAGTATACTGGCGAACTAGTTCTGATTGCATAAATTAAGCCAAGAATGGCACGAGTGAAGGAAAATTTTTGACAAGATGTCAAGAGATCAGATGAGCAAGAAGGAAGTTTCGATGGTTAAGATAAATTAGTATCGTCTTAAGCGTTACTTGAGAGCAGTATTATGTCCTAGTTAATATTGTTGTGGTTGGTTGTGGGAGTGTGTTCCACTGGAAGATTATATAAGTGTGGCATGCAGTCACTTAACTAGTTAAAGATGTAAACCAAGTATGAAGGTTTTGATGGTGTCGTTAAATTGAGGAATTCATGCATGGAGGGCACTTAGCCTATTGGGTTGCGAACTAGGGAGGATTACATCGATTATGATGGTTATTCTTGTGTTCTACGAAGAAAATGGAAGTTATTATGGACCTTTGAAAGGTTATCAATCCAGTTCAGTGTGATCAGGATCGGCTTGAAGTCGGTGGATAAATTTAATGTGAATAATGGCTCTATATCAGGCCAGATGTGTGCATTGTTGTAACGCGATCCTCGTGGAGGAGTATATAGTTTGGTGTTTCTTTGTCGGATATTTTGCGTAGTGATGTATTGCACTGGGGGAGTGTGAAACGGCTTGAGAAATTGCTATATATTAAGAATCCGCGTAGGAATGACGTTATATGAGCATCTTGGCTCTTGAGATTCAGATTTGTACATCGCACCTCAGTTGTGCTTGAGTTTTTGTAGCTTAGAACGCTATATGTTCTTCAGAGATATTATTATGCACTTAGCGTGTGTACGACCGATACTCGATATTATGTTGTAATGAGCAAATTTGGCTCGATGTGCATCTCCTTATGTGAGATCTATGTGTGGATCGGATGGCACGCCGCCATGGGTATGTTATCTTGGGCGGGTTGCACGCCGCAATAGTGAAATATCGAGTATAATTTTCTATATGTTGTCTTTGTATGCCTTACTTCCCGTTTTCCAAAGAAAGTCTGTGTTAGTGCGTAGGATTTGATAATTCCTTTACAGGCTCATTTTCTTTAGTACCGCAATCGAATCGGTAACCCATTGGCACATTGGGGCGTCATATGAGACATTTACTTATATCTGGAGTGGCTTATTGCCCGAGCAGTTCATACTGAGTGAGACGAGATCATTAAATTCAGGATCAGTGCAATCCGAGTATATGAAGTAAAGTAAAGAGCTAAAACCATAGTTTGACTTAGAATGAGGTGATAGTTCTTACCAAGAGTATAAAAATAATAAATTGTTGTCCCGTCGGTGGCTAAAAATGTATACAAATCTCATCCGTCGTGTCATTATTGGAAGAATTTTCACAAGGCTAATGTATGTCATGCAGGGCATAGGATGTGTAGTGGTTCCTTCTAAGCGATTAGATAAGAGAGCTTCAGATGACTAAGGAAGATGGTATTGCTAAGCAAAAGTGATTTTACGCGAGTATGTGTGTCAGAAAAAAGGGTAATGTGATTAAACTGATTAAATTTCAGTAGTATTGCGGCATGCTCTTGTTGGATCCCCTAGTGGTATTCGGGTTTGCTTGGTAGCATAGGAAAATATTGATTATTTGTCGTGGAATGATTAGGTATCAAATGGGTGCATGTATTCACACGGTGGAAACTGGGATCAGGTATGATGAATTGTGTGTTATATGGAGATTTAATCTACATGCTATGTTGAGGTGGTGGATCTTTATTCACTGGTATGTTATATGATGGATGCGATGTTGAAATTCAGACTGGTTGTCTTAGTATTGGGGTGATTTTGAACTATTGCATTAGGGGTTACGCCAGAAATGCCACAGGTTAAGTGGTGAAGTGCGTTAGAATATGTTTTAGCAGAGTGATTTATATTTCAAAGAACCAGCAGACAGCTGGGAAAGAGTACTTTCTTAATTGGGCATTTGTGATAGGTGTCAGTGTAGAGGTTGCTATCATTGATCATGTTCCATTATTGAAGGACTTTTCGGATGCGTTTCATATGGCCGAGCATGTAATCAAGTGAGATTGTGGATTTCGGTATTTATTTGGTGCCTTCGGCTGGAGTTATAGAAGTGGGAGAAACACTTGCAGGCTTCTTGGTACTGAGTTCGTTGGCAGGCCGATATGGCTATGCATTTAGCTTGAATTAGCTTGGTTAATCCTGAGTTGTTCTTCGATGTTGTACGACATTGTGATTTGTTAGTTATGGGCACATGTGGTGCGGTTCCATTGAGAATTCATAGAGAAAGTCGAGCGGGAAGAGTAATTGAGTGTTGCTCGGTGTATAGAGCATTGGCTATGGTCTATCGGGTTGTGTATTCTCTGTTTCACTATGGGGGTAATAAATTGCGTTAGTTGTAGACATCAAATGTGCGTGGTTGTTGAATTTAAGCAAAGCGGCTTGAGGTGCTTCAGGTGTAACGGTGTTGGGATAGGATCACACATTGTAGTGAGGCTACGGGAATTATGACCTTTCGGAGTAGATTTAGGCATTTTCTTTCTATGATGTGAGACGGGTCCTCAGCCTTGTATTGTAAGGGTATCGATGTCATTTGACATGATTTGAGTGTGTTCAGATTGTTTCTTACTGGAGCGTGTATTAGGCACGATGTGGTTTGGACTTATATTGAGGTATCATATCACCGGAGTGGTGTTGGAATTCGAGGTAATCGTCGGGTTCATTAATGAATATGAATACGGACTGATTTGATCTCGGCTTGTTAGGAAGATAATATCTAGGTTTGACCCGAAAATCTGTTGTGATATCAGTCATGGGAAGTGGTTTCATGAATGGTTGATCTGAGAGATGATTACGGTTATAGCGTGTTTCCCTCATAGTTGGTAGTATAGGGAAATGTTGGAATAAGGCTTTAGCTAAGAGGAGGTTCTCTGCCGGAAATCGGTTGCTAGGGACAACTGCTGTGAATAGAAGTTACGGTTCCAAGTGTTTGGTTTAGGCGGTATATCATATATTTTCACCTGAGGGTGCAAATATGGGTTATTACAGCTGGTCCGGGTTTACTCTGAGTTCAGATGTGTATTTTTTATCTGGTGTATGATTTTCAAAAAGTGCGGCGTGGTTCTATGGTTAGGTTATAGATTAAATGGACTGTTAAAGTTCGGTTGTAATGTGTTATCGGGTCTATACGAGATAGGGTGACGAGGGATCACCCCGGGTATACGATTGGTAAGATCATTCAGCTACTGGATGGCTTCTAGAACAGCTCTCGATACGCTCGAGGACGAGCGTTTGTTTAAGTTGGGGAGAATATAACGACCCGACTCGTCGTTACGGGAATTACCGCCCCATTTTCTCCATTTTTTATACTTTAATATGTTCATTCATGTGTGTTTGGAGAGTTAGAAGCAAATCGGATAGAATCAGTTTTGAAATGAGGCAATAAACCTCTTTATGGGAAGGTTAGTTTGAAAAACATCAACCAAATGTTGACCGATGAGTTAGAAAGCTCAGAATGGATTTCTGATGATTCGACTAGTTTCGGGGGATGATTTATGACTTAGGAGAGCAATCAGAATCGAATACAGAGGTCCGATGTAGATTTAGGCTTGAATTGGCTAAGGTTGAATTTTGGCGAATTCTAGACGAGAGGCGAGATTTTGATTCGAGGCTCGTAATGAAATTCTGAGGGTTGTATAGCTCCGTAAGGTGATTTTGGATATGCGTGAAAAATTTCAGATCATTCCGAGGTGTTTAGGTTGGGTATTAGATCAAATGTTAGTATCAGAAGTCTTAGTGAAACTTAGGCTTGAATCTGTGAGAATTTTGTGATTTTGATGTTTAGGATGGTGTTTTTATGTTGTGATCAAGTTTGAATGAAGTAATAGAATATATCTGTGCATTTGGTTGAGGTCCCCAGGGTCGCGGGGTGAATTCGGATGGCTAACAGGAATTTTGGTCTTGAAAAACGCAGCAGAAATTGCAGAGCAAATTAGTTCTTCGGGATCGCGAGCCTAAGGCTGCTATCGCATAGAAGGAAATGAGGGAGCTCAAATTTTTTCACTATGCGATCGCGTAAATGGCTCTGCGATCGCATAGGTCAGGAAGTTTGGTCAGTGCAATCGCGTGGGTAAGGACGCGATCACGTAGAAGGTTTTGAGGGAGTTTGAGTTTGTTCTTCGCGTTCACATCCGGAGTGTCGCGTTCGCATAGCTCTGAGTTGGTGTTCTAAGGGATCGCATGGTCTATGTCGTGGTTGCATAAGGTAATTATTGGGCCTGCGAAATTTGTGCATCGCGATCGGGTGCATGGTGTCGCGATCGCATAGAGGAAAAGCTGGGCACTAGAATGATTTTTAAAGGTTAATTCATTCGCGACCCTCATTATTTTTACACCACTTTTACTTCGTCAAGGGAGGGTTTTGAGTGCTTTGAAGAGAGAAATCAATGGGTAATCGCTGGAGGTTAGTTTCTTCACTCAAAAACATGATTTTATGCTAGAATCAACACCGAAATTCATGAAATTGGGTGGAATTGGTGAAGAACTAGGGCCTAAATTATGAAAACGAGTTTTGGGTTTTGAAAGGCCATTCGAACTCCGATTTTGATAAATTTTATATGCAAGGACTCGCGGCAAGATGAGAAATCCATTGGTATGATTTTCGGAATTTTTTCGAGAAGTGGACCCGGGGCTCGGGTTTTACCAACTTCGTGAATTGTTGCATTTTTTGAGTAATTTTGATTGGGTTATGTTTCTTTGACCCATACTCATGTAATTGTTGTGGTTTTGACTAGATTCGACGCACGAGGCGGCAAATTCAAAGTGAAAAGGCATCGCGGACGAGTCCACAGCCGGTTAGAGGTGAGTAGTTAGTGTATATGGTAGCCTGAGGGTTTGAAACCCCGACTTAGCACATTGTGACGCTATTAGGGCGTGTCTCGCACCCCATGGCATGTGCGGGATTGGTTATGACTGGGGATTGAGACTTGGTCCATCCCGGATATGAATAGTACTATATTGGCGGTTGAAACGCACACTGTGTTAAGGATATATGTGGGCTTTAAGCCATGTTTGGGGCCTTGTGCCGACCAGTAGTATCCCTAGGGGATAGATATCTACGTGATAACATGATTTGTAAAATCATTGATCTCAGTCCCGGCTTGAAATCACGTTTATGAAATACTAAGTCATCAGTTCTTGGAAAATTAAATAAAATTAAAGTATTTTTCATTGTTAATGAACTGGAACCTGGAAATAAATAAATTGAACTGTTGTGTGACTCGTATGCATGTTGGGGACTAAGGATGGATCGGGCTCCACGCCGTAGCGGATGATATGAATATTGCGCTTAGGCTGAAGGAGTCCCTCCGAAGTCTGTACACACCCCCAGTAAGCGTCGTCGACATTAAACGGATCGGGCTACGCGCCGTAGTGTCGTGCATTGTAAATTACCGGTGATATTTGTGGTTTGCTATTGTTGTTAGTTCGTCGTAGGTATCGGGCTGTAGTTTTAGCTTTGCTCTGTGGTATTCTGTAGGTTTCCTGCTTTTAGCTATTTTATATACTTTTTACTCACTGAGTACTTAGTACTCAACCCTACTCCCTACACCTTTGTGTTCAGATTCAGGTATGCATGAGGGTTAGATGAGCAGTCTAGCTTATATCAGAGTATTCGAGTTGCCGAGGTAGCTCCTGGCGTTCGCAGGACCTTGCTTCGCTTTATATATATATATATATATATATATATATATATATCTGCATGTACTTCCAGACTTGAGTATTTGTTCAGTATTCCTATTACTATTCCGGTTTTGCTTAGAGGCTCTAGACTCGTGACCCCAGATCTTTCGGAGTGTCATTTTTTATGTTCGCACTTCTCAGTATTTTATTCTACTAATATTATTGGAGTACCATTATTGACTCTTATATTCTTCTTGAAATTGGACTTTTGGGACTGGTCTTTAAATGTGGAAACAGTTGTTGGTCTGGCTTGCCCAGCTTTAAGGTTGGGCTCCATCACGATCGGGATTCGGGTCATGACATATCTGTTGTTGCTGACTTCCTCCTTTTCTTCTTGTATTTCTATTATCCAGTTACAAGCTCTAACTTTCAGGATGTAAATTTGACTTGAAGAAGGAATGAAAAGCACTTGTTTATCTTCTGTTAACAATCTCAATTACTTTAGCATTGAATCTATTTGAAAAAATATTTCAATGAAGTAATTTGATGTGTATTGAAATTATTCTTGCATCTAGTTAGATGACATTCACGTTTCAGTTAGATGACATTCATGTTTCAATTAGTACTATAGAAATATTAATCCCAAGGCAACCGAGAAATTATAGAAATAATTGAAAGGATCAAGGACGTGGAGCGGGAAGTTAAAAGAAATAGAATTGAGTCATAGTGCTAATTTAGAGAATAATATTCATTTTAGGACATCCCTTAAAGTAATTCGGGGGTGCATTTCATGTAACCTGATTATAACGATTCTAGATAATCTCAGTAAATAAATTAGGATTTCATTATTTATAAACAAATAAAGTAGAGAATCATAGTTGTTTTTAGGTTTTCCCTCTTAAATAAATAAAAATAAGATGAGCCTCTTCAATAAAATGCATAACTTGCGGGGCCCGCTTTAATTGTTCAGGTTTAAAATACTTAGAATACGGGATGAGCCGTCTAGTAAACTTCACGGCTTTCCCCAAAGATAATAACACATTAGACTCTTTAGGCGTTATTTTAATTAAATTACATTCTTAAACTCGGGTGCGCATTTATGTGACCCAAATCTAAATCTCAACGGAGTCGAAATGTATTAACAATCACGGGTTCATTGATTGCGACGTGGTTCCAGATGCATTTTCACGACGTTGCAATTTTATTAAAAATAATAATTAAAGCGTTTTAAAGTTAATAAAAGCACATAAGTTATAACATATATTAAAATCAGATATTTAGCCATTTATAACAGTTTAAGCGACCGTGCTAGAACCATGGGATCCGGGGTGCCTAACACCTCCCCTCGAGTCAGCAGAATTTCTTACTTAGAATTTCTGGTTAGCAGACTCCAATTGGGAAGTCGACAATTTTGCTCGATTTGGGATTTAAATTAAACCGGTGACTTGGGGCACCAAAAGCCAATCCTATCCCAAGTGGCGACTCTAAAAATAAATAAATAATCTCATTTCAAATAATGTCACTTTAAATGGAAAAACTCCCTTGTACATTTACCCTTCGGGGTGGGTGCGCCAAAAGGAGGTGTGACAGCTCTGGCGTCTTTACTGCGGACACAAACCAAGAACCACAGGTTCAGGGTTTAAGAATTCCAGCTGTTGAATAATTGTTGTATTTGGCTTATTTATTATTTGATCTTTATTACATGTTCGTCTTAATGTGCTAAATATTGCTTCTACCGCTTTGATATTTCCTGAACTGTATATAACTGTGTCGATACCCACCTCTCCTTTGAGTCTTCTTGAATTTAACATCGGGCATTTTCTGGACATAACCTGTTTTTCTTTGAGATAGCCGAGGTGCTTGGCACCCGATGAAGGATTTAGTCACACATGTTTTAGGCGGGGAGCACTACTAGTTAAGCCGAAAAGCCATGCTACCGGTACACTGACCCTCCTCGGCTCGAGTTGTCTGCTCGAGTAAAGCCAGTCTAGATATTTTTCCCAACAAGATGTCAACTTAGAATAACAAAGCCTCATGCCGGATCCCTAGTAGGAACGCTTATTTGCATCATGCGTATTTTGACTTAGGAGACCTGATAGCTTCATGGACAAGGATAAAGCTGTAGAAGCTCCAAGAAGGCTATTCACGAGGTCTCAAACTAAGGAGAAGCAAGACAAGATTATTGTGCTTCAATGAGATATCAAGAAGGCGCTAATGGTGGAACAAGATCTACAAAATTATGTAGAGGATTTAGCTAAGTGATACACTCATTTTGTGGTCCAAGTCCAAGTCCAAGTCCAAGAGGAGGTTGATTGGGGTCCAAGCACCAGCCTTAAAGGCACCTGAATTAAGCACCAGCCATAAAGGGATTTTCCTAGTTTATTAGGACATATTTATTGCTTTCCTAGTTAGTTAAGGATAATAGTTTCCTTTCCCTAAGTTAGGTAGAATTACTTTCCCATATTGACTTGGTTTTGGTTTCCTAGAATTTTACCTTTACCTTTTCCTATTTTAGTTGGACTTGTTATCCAAAGTAGTTTAGGACTTTATTTCCTAATATTTAAGGATAATTTCGTGATCACCCTCTATATAAAGGGGTATCTTCTTTGTTTTTAGGGAGATTATTCAGATTATTATCAATAAAACTTGTGAGATTTTCTTGCACTCTTGTGTGGCTACTCTTGGATTTATTCTTCAACCTTCAAGACTCAACTTAAGGTGGTACGAATTAACCCTTTTCGAAATCTTAGATCACTTCTAGGTATTCAAGAAAGGTGATAAGTTTAGGCTTATTGTTGTTCTTGTTATTCTAAAGGTTCGGGTTTCACAATCTATTTCTTGTTATTAATTTCTACCAAAGGCGATTTGTTCTTTGTTAGCTAATTGTTGTTGTTAGGATGAAACTTCAAGAATAGACTTCTTGAATTCAATAAACTCTTTCTTGAATTCAATCTATCTTTAATTTTTGTCTTTTATTCATTTCTTTATTTTCTTTTAGCTTTCGCACGTTTCTTGTTTTTTCTTTAGTAATTCTTGAATCCCTATCGTGGATCTATCAAGTGGTATCATAGCTTAGGCTAATCAAGATTTCAATCTTGATAATCTTGGGAGGTTCTTGATTAAAAAAAATGAATTTCAGCCTACAAAAAATTTTTCTTGTACTATTTGGTTTCCAAGTCAAAAAAAGGAAACAAGAAGAGGGGATCCTAGTTCTTGAAGATTAAGGAAACTTCTTCCTTATTGTTGTGGGTTTTGGGTTTCTTAAATTCTTTCCTTTTTTTCTATACTAACCAATTCCTATTCTTTCTAGGTTTGGTCTTCCATTTTCCTTTTCTTTTACTAACTCAAAATTCTTATCACTAAAGGGTTGTGACTAGTAAGGTTTATTAATAAATCTAAAGATTAACGACCAAGGGTTCATTGAGATATATATATATATATATATATATATATATATATATATATATATATATATATATAAAGATTAACGACCAAGGGTTGCATTGAGAGAGATATATATTGCTTTGTTCAAGATGTCTCATACTGGTAGTGATGATGAACAAATAAATCTTCAAGAAGCCGAAATTAAAGAAAGGACTGATTTCACCTTGGATGCTATACATCAACAATTTGAAAGGTGGAATTTCCAATTCCAAGAGATGAGGGACACCATTGCTGAGCAAAATATTACAATAGCTGAACTTAAGAGGGGAAATCATGCAAGACCCCAAGCTAGGAGAAATATACCCGCCGCCATTGAAAATCAAGAAAACCCATTCGATGATTTTAATGATGATATTGATTTTGATCGGGTAGGAAGAGATAGAAGGGGACACAGAGAAAGATTTGAAGATGATAATATAAATAGTATAAAAATGACGATGTCATCTTTCAAGGGAACAAGGGATCCGGACTTGTACCTTGATTGGGAGAGAAAGTGGAAGCTATCTTTGACTGCCACAACTATTCGGAGGGCAAGAAGGTTAAACTTGATGCTGTTGAGTTTTCTGACTATGCAGGTAGAAAAAGCTTTCTAGGGATAGATTGTAAGAAGGACAAGCACTCGTTGCTACGTAGGCTGAGATGAAGAGAGTAATGAGGAAGATATTTGTGTCATCCCACTTTCAAAGAGATCTTCAACAACGTCTTCAAACTTTGAGGCAAGGGTACTTGTCTGTAGATGAGTGCTTTAAGCCTATGGATATAGCTATGATCCAAGCTAATTGTGAGGAGGAAAAGGAGGCTACAATGGCTAGGTTTTTGAATGGTTTAAATAGTGAAATAGCTGATGTAGTCGAACTGCAACAATATATAACTTTAGATGAGTTAGTTGAATTAGCCGTAAAGGTAGAAAGACAAAACAAAAGGAGACAGCAATCTAGCTCATGGAGAATCCGGCCAACTACTATTCAAAAGAAGCAATGGCCGAAATCTGAGGAGACATCTACTCCTAAGTTACATGAAGACAAGGGCAAGAGCAAATTGGAATCCAAGGATGGGGTAAAGCCTTTTATGCCTAAGACTTCTACTTCTACTTCTTCTATTCAATGTCTCAAGTGTCAAGGGAGAGGGCACAAGACTTATGAATGCCCAAGTAGAAGAAACATCCTAATCAAAGAGGATGGGGGATATGAGAGCGAAAATAGTGCACCAGGTGAAGAACAAGAAGAAAACTTTGTCGAGAATGAAGAAGGAGAAGAGATGGAGTTCATGGATAGTGGGTTGAATTTTGTGGTTAGGAGGCTTATGCACATTAATCTGGGGCACTCTAATGAAGAACAAAGGGAAAATATATTTCATACCCGGTGTGGGATTAAAGATAAAATTTGTTCTATGATAATTGATAATGGGAGTTGTGCTAATGTTGTGAGTGCATATTTGGTGTGGAATAGACGAAGCACCCTAGACCTTATAGATTGCAATGGTTTAATGATAGTGGAGAGGTCAAGGTGAATAAACAATGCATGGTCTCTTTTAAGATTTGATGAAGTTCTATGTGATATAGTACCCATGCAAGCTTGTCATATCTTGTTAGGGTGCCCATGGCAGTATGATAGGAGTGCTTTTCATAATGGGAGGAAAAATAGATACTCTCTTGAGCATAATGGCAAGAAATACATTCTTGCACCTTTAACTCCTTCCCAAGTGTATGAAGATAAAAAAAAAGATGAAAGAATCAATGGGGAAACATGGGGAGGGATCAAAACAAGAGACTAAAGGGAAATAAAAAGAGAGTAAATTTGAAGTGAGGTCTGGGGAGAGAGAGGGCAGCAATGAGAGGAAAGAAAAGGTGGGGAAGAGTGATAAAAAAGAAAGCATTGGTGAGAGAAAAGAGGCTAAGATTGAAAAAAAAAGTGAGCCTTGCAAAAGCCAAAGAGTGTTTAATTACGAATAAGGAGAGGCTGCCTATTATCTTCCTCACTTATAAGGAAGTTCTGCTTAATAATGATTCACTAATATCCTCTTTGCCTAGTGTTCTTTCTAACCTTTTGCAGGATTTTGAAGATGTTTTCCCTGAGGATCTTCCTAAAGGTTTACTACCTTTAAGGGGAATAGAGCATCAAAATGACTTTGTGCGCAGATCACAAATTCCTAATAGGCATGCTTATAGGAGTAATCCTTGTGAGCACGTGATTTTTTCCCTAAGCAATTAAATTCCAATATATATATATAAAATAATACAAAAATGATTTTTGTTTGCAATTGTGTGATTTAGTTGAAATACCAGTGTTTTTGTTTGAAAATAAAATTGAAATGAAAATACAAAAGAAATCAATTAGGAAAATATCACAAAAATGTTAAAATTTAGAAAATCAAGTAAAAATGCAAAAATACCGGAAAATAGAGAAAAAATGCAAAAAATATCGGAAAAATAAGGAAAAATGCAAAAATGAGAAGTAAAAGAAATGTAAAAAAAGTATAAAATAAAATATACAAAAACATAAAAAGAAAATACAGAAATTAAATAAAACACAAATAAAAATACAAATATACAGGATTTGGGCCAAATACATATTCAACCCAATACAAACTACACAAAACCAGGCCCAAACAAAGGGAACCCGGTCTGCCCAGTCTTGAAACCAAATGACGTCGTCTAAATACAACGAATCTGGGCCGTTGATACACTTGATCAACGGAACAGGTAAGGCGGTGACCTTATGAATGAAACGGCGTCGTCCTTAGAACTAATCACAGCCGTCCAATGCGTTTGATCAGACGGACAAGGCTGATGAGCCAATTAATTGAAATGACGTAGTTTAATTAACTAATCTTGACCGTTCAAATAACTTGATCTAACGGACTCTAGAAGACCTATTAATCTACACGATAATGTTTAGGAAGAGATGATCCTGGCCATCCATTTCAGTTGATCCAATGGCCAAGATTCATCAACTTAGGATTTATATATATACTCCCCTCTCCACGTTTTGTCCGTCATTATACACACACATTTGTATACATCTAACCCTAGCCGCCCTTAAGTCGTCTCCTTCCTCCTTCCTCCAGTCTCCCATGGAGACCACCGGAGACAGGTACAGTCTCCGTCTCCGGCCTAAGCCCATCCCCTAAACACCCTCCTCACCACCAAATAAACCTTAACCACCATTAATCACGACCAAAAAAGCAACAGTCTCCCTATTCTTGAAAATCCGGTTGCCGGAGCTCTAGCCGGCGACCACCCAAGGTATGAACCAATGTCTCAAAATAACACCATCAGACCACCTTGAGGCGATCTACCACCCTATCTAGGTGGTTTCCCTCGAATAAGCCCCAAACCCGTCGAATATTCAAAAAACACTCGTCGGAACCCTACTCCGGCGAGTACCAAAAACAAACCCATACCTAAAAACATTACCCCCAGGCCTCTATACTACCCCTCACACACTCAAATCGAACCTCAAAGCCCGTTTGGAGGATCCAGCACTCAGAAGACTAACAGTCTTCGAAGCTCTACAAATCAAGAAAAGTGAAAAGAACAAAGAAGAAAGAAAGAAGAAAAGAAAGAAAGAAAAGGAAAAAGGAAAAAAGAAAAGGCCTGAAAAAAGCTAAGTATCCCCGACCTTTGCTTTCATTCAGTAATGTTATGTATTCTGAAAAATTGCTTCTTTACATGCCTACTATGCTTGTCTGAATCTGTTCCGATGCATGTCTAAAAATATGAATCTATCTCTGCTTTTAATTCATACTTGTTCATGCGATCCCTGAATCTCATACATACCTAAAAATTATCTAAGTGTTCTTAGGGTTTTGATATTAACTACTCATGAATCATGTGCTAATTAGCCAGTTTTATGTGATTGTTCATTATATTCTATCTCGATTGGGTTTTAGTTAGTTGGAATTCAATCATTATCAAATTTTTCCTCTGAGTTCTGATTAATTGGAAGTTAATTCGTGATTAAGGTTATATGTGCAAAACAACATGAATCTGGCTATATTTGTAACTTGATTTGTATGTGAGTTCATTCTGAACCTTTGAGTGCTTATGTTACTTAGGTCATGAGTATAAATGTCTTGTGGCTACGTTTGTGAGTTAAGTCTGGGTTTTGATTAAGTGGTTATGTTCTGATTAGTGTCTATGTTTTGATTGGTGGCTATTTGTAAAAGTGACTAATAATGAAAAGGCTGTAGTCTGAAATTGATTAAGTCTTAAAGGCACGGCCTAGTGGTTATTTGTTAAATGAGTGCTGGCCTAGTCCTGCCAGACCTAAGGCAGGTCGGATAAATATACATAAATAAAAGGGGTAAAAGGAGAAGAATAAAAGGTATTTTTGTAGATTAAATAGAGCATATAGGGATAAAAGTGACTTTAAAGCTTGGTATTTTTTAAATTACTTAGTTAATAAAGGGTAGACTTGGTTGAGCTAAAAGGCATTAATGAAATAAACATTAGCAAGTGAGGGCAGTTAGGTAAAACATGCCTAATCGAACCTAACAGAACTGCCCAGAACCTTCTAGCAGGGATCTTAGGGCAGTTTGATACATTTTGAACATACCATTTTGTAATTATTGGAAAAACTAAGGGGAGGGAAATACAATTAACTTATTTGAAATTCCCCCCAAAATACCTCTATAATTAAGCTTCCAATAAGCCTGAAAAAGGGGTTCTAAAATTTAGAGTTAGACATTGATTGGCAACTAAGGGTTCCACACATTTAGAAAAGCTGATTAACTCGAGTGTTACTTTGGGAATCTCTGTGGGTCGTTTCTTCACTGGTTTATCTCAACTTTGCTGGGTTCTCCAATTTTCCTTGTGTTGATTTGCTGGGTTCTATATTTTGGCGTTTTGGTAGTTGTTGCTGTGTTGATTCGTTTTACTGCTGTTGCTATATCATTGTTGCTGTTGCTGACTATTCTTCTTCTCCAACTCTAGACTCATCAATTTTTACTTGAACCAGGTACACTACTGTGACTTGAAGTTATAAATGAGCTGTTGATTGGAGAAATAAAATGATAATCATGTTGAGCTAAATCTTCGTGTATTTGTTATTTCATTATGTAGTTTAAAAGTACTTAGATCCTTGTAATTCATTTAGGACTTGATTGTAATAATTAGTGGAATGTTCGTATGCTTTTAACTCGGTAATAGCAGTAGTGATATAAATGATAGGACAAATAAGCTAGGTAGAGAAGAATCACTTAAACGTAAGACTAAAACTGGTATAAGTTTAGTTAAATCGTTCGGATTTGAATCTAGCATAAACTAGACATGAAGTATTAATATTTGGACGTTCTATGTTTCGAATCTGGATCAGTTAATTGTAAAAGTATAAGTAGTTTCGTACCTCAAACTGTGTTACTGATATTTAAGTTGATTTATCTCTGAATTCATTTTGAGATTCTGCTAATAGTAATTCGAACATGTTTAATTAAAACTTGAATACTGTTTTCTTCAGTTAAATGAAAAATGATAAAAATGATTTTGCAATTAGCGTTCTAGTAGTGATTTGTTATCAAATTCGACTAGTTGAATAATAGCATTAGTGTAAATCCTTGTGTTAGAACTATTAGTTAATTAGAAGTGATTACATGAAAACGGGTGTTTGCAAAATACTTAGTTAATAATAATAGTTGTCGCATGTTCATTAGTGTATATTATGAAATTGTTAATTAGCCATTATCATACCTCAAATATGAAGGATCTGGGCCTGAATATGAAATTAGGCCTTGATCAAAATGAGACTGCACTTATGCCTGTAAAAGGGAATAAGTACTAGGATGCAGAAGCCCAGCACTTCTCTGCAAATCGCTGAGCCGGTTCGTGGTCCAGGCCCAATAATAAAATACGGCCTGGACGATAATACACAATAACGTGGAATTAATATGAAAACAATTATATTAGGATGAGAAAAAACAGAAATAGAAAATATAGTATGCTTTAGGAAGAACCTTAATAAAAACGGAGATGAGCCTTGCCAAATCATAAAGGCATAGTTGCGGGGTCCTTAATGATTTCCTATAAAAAATATTAGAAATCGGAAAGACCGTTTAGCGAATTCCAAGGTCTCTCCCCAATTAACAAGACGTAGACACCTTAGGGCACGATTTATAATAAATATACATTCCTTATACGAGTGCACATTTATGTGACTCAAATCCAAATCCCGGCAAAGCTGAAACGCATTAAGGTCACAGGCGTACTGGTTGCGGTGTGACTTGAAATGCGTTTTCGCAACGTCGCAAAAATCTTAAAATTAACAAAAAGAGGAATACCAATAAAATTTGAAACTGAAGCATATAAGGGAATCAGATAAAACAAATATGGCAGTTGAGCGACCGTGCTAGAACCACAGAATCCGGGAGTGCCTAACACCTTCTCCCGGGTTAACAGAATTCCTTATCCGAATTTCTAGTTTTGCGGACTGTTAAATAGAGGCATAATTTCCTTGGTTCGAGATTAAATCGGTGACTTGGGACACCATTATCTTCCCAAGTGGCGACTCTGAAAATTAATAAATAAAATCCCGTTCCGAATGTCCTTTAATTGGAAAAACTCCTTCCCTACTACTATCATTATATCCCTTCCCGGGGTGTACATTTACGTTTTTACACATATGTGTATGAAAAAAGGGAGGTGTGACAGCTCTGGCGACTCTGCTGGGGATAAGGAACCCGGAACTTCGGTTCAGGGTTTAAGAATTCGAGCTCAGTTAAATTGCTGTTTTTGTTTATATCTGATTTCCTTATATATTTTGATTAATGTGCTATATGTTTACCGCTTTGATATTGCGTGAACTGTATATAAAATTGTGCGAAAAACCCTTTCTCTTCTTACCTCCGGGGATGTACATACTGGTTGAGACTCCCCTTTCTGTTAAGTCAATACCCAATAAGAAAACAGAGGCCGGATAAGTTACAAAGCCGGACGATCCCGCGGGTCCCCGGTACGTAGCCCCCTCCTCGATCCGAGTTGTCCACTCGGGTACACAGTCTAGTACCATGAAAAATCAGGATATTGAGCCTAGATTTAGGACGTTTATTTGCATCATATCTCACTTCGGGGACTCAACACAGGGGTTGGGTCCGTCTAGGACAGGTAACTCGAATATAAAAGACCGAGCATGATTATATGTTGCATTTATTTTTCCTAGATTATTATGCTGACCGGCTAAATACCTGAAAACAAAAAGAAACAAAAATAGAAAGTTTTAGAATAGCAAATTCCCAAATATTGACGAAATGTTGTCGAAGGTTTTGAAAAGAAAAGTTTGAAAACAGTCGAAACAATTTTGTCAAAATAATTGGTCGTAAAATAATTTGACCGAACTACGCAGGTTTGATTCTCACCACTAGGCGGGATATGTAGGCAACCAATGACTGGTCCAAACACCCTTTTCATAAAAAAAATGTGTGTTTAATTTTAGTTTTGTCAATAAAATCAAAGTGATGCCGTTTTTGAAAATAGCCGAATGTTCCGAAAGGACGCCGAAAGGATGTTTGTGCAAAAATGGCCGATTTGAAGTCATTTTTCTTTTAAAATAATAGCCTTGAAATTTTCAAATGAAATATGAAAAAGGTTGACTCTTTTGAAATAATGAAATTTGTCCTTGAAAAGATTTTGTTTTCTTTTGAATAAATTACCTTTAATAAATGTGCAGGATGAGCACAATACAAAATGAACCCTTTGCATTAATGAACAAGATGCCTTTGGAGTTGAGATTGTGGTGGAATGATTTAGGCCAAGATGGACAGGATTGGGTCAACAAATATTTAAAAGATCTTACTAGGCTGCTAAACATAGTACCTCGGGGTGATATTATCCGAGCTCTAGTTGCTTGCTGGGATCCCGCACACAACGTGCACCACTTCTCGGATTTTGAGCTCACTCCAACATTGGAGGAAATTGCTAACTACATCGGAAAGGGCGAGGTTCCTTTAAAAGAGAAGTATCTGGTTGCTCCAAGGGCTATTTCTGTGCATAGATTCCTCGACTCCTTAAAGATTGCTAGAAATATTCACAATGAAGACTTGGTCCACGGGTTCTGCACTATGAACTTTATATACCGCAGATATGGCCACGTTGGAGGATTCAATGATCCAACAAATAAACTCTGCAGCAAAGCGAACCGGGCTAAGTGGGAGGAACACAGGCGTTTCGCCTTTATGGTAGCCTTTTTGGGGTTGATCATATTTCTGAGGAAAGATGGGAATATCGACATTAGAGTTGTCGGAATTGCCAGTACTCTCCTTGTATAGGACAATAGTACGTTGGCACCAATTATAGTGGCCGATATCCTTCGTGCCCTCACGGCCTGCAAAGCGGGAGAAGATTTCTTCGAGGGCTGAAATTTACTTCTTCAAATGTGGATGATAGAGCATTTATGCCGCCACCCTCAGTATTCAAGCTATGGATCATCTGAAAAGACATGTATCAAAGAACTCTACGTGAGGACAAAAGAGGCCAAGTTTCCAGAAGGGTCGAAGGGTTTGATCACATATTTATGATCACTGACTGCTAGCCAGATAGAATGGGCATATGGATGGTTGCCCCTCAACGAAGTTATATATATGCCAGCAGAAGGGTCGTATTTTCTGTTAATGGGTCTTAAGAGCATCCAACCTTATGCGCCATACCGAGTATTAAGGCAACTCGGAAGATATCATGTTGTGCCGAAAGATGGGGACCTCAACCTTCAAGCATTAGAAATCAATCCTGATGCACAATTCCCAGAAGCAAGAATTTGACAAATATGGAATGAATGCCAATGTCTGAGAATAGACACTTATGTGAGAGATCGCGTGTGACGACCCGGCTCGTCGTCACGAGAATTACCACCCCGTTATGTTGTAAATACATGTTTTATGATTTTATATCAGTGTTAGAGTCTATCGGGTGAGTTAGGAGTGATTGGGATTGGAAATGAGGCATATAGCCTTTGTGAAGGAAACTTGAATAAGGAAAGTCAACCCGGAGTTGACTATTTAGCTAGAGGGCTCGGAATCGGATTCTGATGATTCGGTTAGTTCCGGGAGGTGATTTGTGACTTAGGGGAACAATCGGAATTGAATTTGGAGGCCCGGTGTAGAAATAGGCTTGAATTGGCTAAGGTTGAATTTTGGCGAAATCCGAACGGTAGGTGAGATTTTGATCCGGGGGTCGGAATGGAATTCCGACAGTTGCAGTAGCTCCGTTAGGTGATTTTGGATGTGCCTGCAAAATTTCGGGTCATTCGGACGTCGTTTGGTCGGGTTTTTGATGGAATGTGTAATTCAGAATGTTTTAAGGAATTTAGGCTTGAATTTGATGTGAATTATGGGTTTTGGTGTTATTAGACGTGTTTTAAGGATTGGATCAAGTTTGAATAAGGTATTAAGATGTGATGGTGTGTTTGGATGAGGTCCCGGGGGCCTCGGGGTATTTTCGGATGGCTAAACGAGAGAAAATGTGGAAAATTGCAGACTTGTGTTCTGGTTCTGTGGTTTTCGCTCCTGCGGAAATGGGGGCGCAGGAGCGAGTCCGTAGGAGCGGACAAGAAGGCGCAGAAGCGGGCTAGACCGCTGAAGCGGCGCCTGGTCCGCAGGAGCGGCTTCGCTGAAGCGAGTGGGCGATAGCAGAAGCGGTCCTGAGGCGCGATGGGGAAGTCCGCAGAAGCGGGTGATTTATCGCGGAGGCGAGTCCGCTGAAGCGGACTCTTGGTCGCAGAAGCGGACTAATTTCCGCAGAAGCGGATGCGCAGGGGCGGTCCCTTGATCGCTGGTGCGGAAATGGTCAAAAGGGCCTGGGTTCGCAGAAGCGACCAAAAGGTCGCAGAAGCGGTTCCGCAGGGGCGGAATTGTATCCGCAGAAGCGAAAATCGCTGTGAGTTAAGTGTATCGGAAGTTAGAAAAATTTCAGAACATTTCACACATTTGGGTCTCGGCTTTAGAGGCGATTTGGGCGATTTTGAAGAGAAACTCAAGGGAAATCATCAGGTAATCAACTATGGACTTAAACTATGATTAGTATTGGTAATATTATGCAATTATATCATGAAAATGGAGGAATTTGGGGTAATTTATGGAGGATTTAGCCCTAGGCTTGAACTTTAGAAAATCAAAGTTTTGAATGGCCAAATGGAGTCCGAATTTGGTAAAATTGATATGCTTAGACTCGTATCGAGATGAGGGTTCCGAATATGTGACTTTTGTAATTTTTCGACAAGCGTACCGAAAGTCGGGTTTTGACAACTTTGGGAATTTTGATGTAAATTGGGTTATATTGATTGGGTGTCGTCCCATTTGCCTAATTTGTTGTGTTTCTACTGTATTTGATCAGATTCTACGCGTGCGGAGCTTGATTCTCGTGGCAAGGGCATTGCGGAATAGTCGTCGCGTCGTATTGAGGTGAGTAATAGATGTGGGTGATGACCAGCGGGTTCGAAACCCCGGTATACCACTTTGTGACGCCGTATAGCGGCGAGACACGCACACTCTTGAGAGTGCGGGGTCGATCATGAACTGGAGACTATATATATTAGTCCGACCTGTTGATACTGTATTGTTGGCTATTCTCGAGCCGTTGAACCCCCTTCTTGGGCGGTTGAGTATGCTTGTGGGCCGTGAGCCAGTTATTGGTTCCCGCGAGGATCGTTATCATTGTCTTATCATATAGGCATGCTAGTTTACTACTAGTCCGCATCTATTTTTGTTATTATGCTAATTCCAATCTCTGGAACTTGATATTACCGTTTTCCAACTGAAAAATGATAAAAGAGTTTTCAAAAACTACTTTTGAGCCTGCGAGGCTGTATCTGCATATTAGCTGACTAGTAGTGGATCGGGCCGCGCGCCGCAGCGAGATATATGTTGGATCGGACTGCACGCCGCAGGAATATCTCTATGAGATGTGCTTGGGCCGTAGGAGCCCCTCCGGAGTCTGAACCCCCACAGTGAGCACGGGTACCCAAAATTGGAGTCGGCTACGCGCCGTAGCGGTCATATCATGCATTGCATTGCATTTAGCTACATCTGCTAGCTGTTATGCTATTTATTGGTATTTGTTGGTACAGGTACAGTGAATATTAATTATGTGACAGGGTAGCCGATTATAGCTTTACATAGTGCTTTATCGTGGAATTCTTATCTGCGCTGTCTTACCCTTGTTTACTACCACTGAGTCTGGCAGTACTCATTTTACTCCCTGCACCTTGTGTGCAGATCCAGGTACCTCTCAGTAGTGATCCAGTAGCGGTGCGAGGCGACATCCGTGGGATATACGAGGTAGCTGCAGAGTCCGCAGGACCCGATATTCCTTCCTACCGTCTTTTGATTTTGTATTGACATTTCTTTCCGCACTTGGTATTTTTGTAAACCTTTATACACTTACGTTCAGTAGAGGCTCATGACTCTTGACCCTTCGGTCTATGGGAGTTAGTATATTTTGGGACTTGGTTTCCCCGCTGTTGGTATAAGTATTACTATTGTTTCATATTTTGAAATGCGTAAATGGGTTAAAGAGAGCTTCTAGCTCCGTTGTTGATATTGATTGATCAGGCTGGCTTAGCAATGTGCTGGGCGCCATCACGACCTGTACTTATCCTCGAGAGGCTGCGAACCTTTAGGAAAACTTTACTTTTCTTGAACTCTGTCGTGCGATCTTGTTGTTCTGAGAACTGAACTTCTATATTCTATTCTCTCGCAGATGGCGAGAACACGAGCATCAGGACAAGGTGGACGACCTCCATTGCCACATATTAGAGGCCGAGGGCGCGGTCGTGCTAGAGGTAGAGGTAGGGCGGCTGAGGCAGTGCCAGTTGACCCGCCCGTTGTACCAGTTCAGGAGCAGCCCCCAGTGGTTGATGCCCCAGCAGCCTCGGCTCGGGGCCGGACTATATCTATTGCTACCCCTGGTCTTCGGGAGACTCTTGCTCGGATATTATCGGTGTGTTCCGGTTTGGCTCGGGTAGTTTCGGCTACCGCTACTGTAGCGACATCTCAGTCAGGGGGTGGTCGGCGGACCCCTGCAGCTCGCACACCGACCCGGTTGTTCGGGGACTTCGGACGCCAGAGGCGGTCCCTCGCTCAGGTGGTTGCACCGGTTATTCCTCCGGCTGCACCGGCTCCGGCTCCAGAGCATATGGTTCAAGTTATGCCCGATGACGAGCGGCGTCGTCTTGAGAGATTTGGTAGACTTCGGCCACCCCATTTCGGTGGCGTTGAGGGCGAGGATGCCCGGGGTTTCTTGGATAAGTGTCAGAAGATGCTGCGTACGGCTGGTATTCTTGAGTCCGGCGGAGTTTCATTTACTACATTTCAGTTCACCGGTCCCGCATTTGATTGGTGGGAGGAGTTTGAGAGGCGTAGGCTTGCAAGAGCAGCACCTCTCACATGGCAGCAGTTCTCTACTCTCTTTCTAGAGAAATATGTACCTCGGTCTCGTCGCGAGGAGCTACGTCGCCGGTTCGAGTGGTTGATTCAGGGCGACATGTCTGTGACCCAGTATGAGCTTAGATTCACTCGGTTGGCTAGGCATGCCACATGGATGATCCCCACTGATAGGGAGAGGATCAGGAGGTTCATTGATGGCCTCAACTACTCTATCCGTATTCTTATGACCGGCGAGCGAGTTCTGTCATCATCGTTTGAGCAGGTAGCTGATATGGCACGCTCCATTGAGGCGGATCGTCGCCGAGAGAGAGAGGAGCGGGAGGCCAAGAGGCCTCGTGGTTCTGGCAGTTTTAGCGGTGCTCCATCTAGAGGGCATTCCCAGCAGAGCAGAGGTCGCTCATCTAGACCTCCTCATTCAGGCCGCCCAGAGCAGAGCGGAGGTTCTTATGGTCGTGGTCGACAGGGGTTTCAGCAGGGTCAGTCATCACTTAGTGCCCTCCCAGCCCAGAGTGCAACACCTACTTATCCAGCACCAGGTGCATGTTATGAGTGTGGTGAGTTTGGCCACATGAGGAGACAGTGCCCTCGACTACGTAGGGGCGGGACTCAGCAGAGGGATCAGCCCTCCTCTTCAGCACCATCTCAGTCTAGTAGAGGTGGAGGTCAGTCTTCTCGTGGTCGCCCAGGGGCGAGGAGAGATCTGGTGGAGGCCAGGCGCGATTCTATGCACTTCCTGACAGGCGTGATGCAGTTGCCTCCGATGCAGTGATTACAGGTATCATTTCTGTCCGTCACAGAGATGCCTCTGTTCTATTTGATCCAGGGTCCACATATTCATACGTGTCCTCTTATTTTGCACGTCATTTGGGTGCGACTCGTGGTAGTCTTGATTTACCTGTTCATGTATCCACCCCCGTAGGTGATACGATCGTTGTGGATCATGTCTATAGATCCTGTGTTATATCTATTGGGGGTCTGGAGACCCAGGCAGATTTGTTATTATTGGGGATGGTGGACTTTGATGTTATATTGGGTATGGACTGGTTGTCTCCGTATCATGCGATATTGGACTGTCATGCTAAGACAGTTACGTTGGCCATTCCTGGTATTTCTCAGATCGAGTGGCGGGGTTCGATCGATTTCGTCCCTAGCCGTGTTATTTCGTTCCTAAAAGCTCAGAAGATGGTTGAAAAAGGGTGTTTATCGTATTTAGCTTTTGTGAGAGAGGTGGGGGCTGAGTCTCCTAGCATTGATTCTGTACCTGTTGTGAGGGATTTCCCAGATGTATTCCCCTCGGACCTGCCGGGCATGCCGCCGGACAGGGATATTGATTTTGGCATTGACTTGGTGCCGGACACTCAGCCTATATCCATTCCTCCTTATCGGATGGCACCAGCTGAGTTTAAAGAACTGAAAGAGCAACTTCAGGAGCTTCTGGATAAGGGTTTCATCCGCCCTAGTGTGTCTCCGTGGGGTGCGCCGGTATTATTTGTTAAAAAGAAAGATGGTTCCATGCGAATGTGTATTGATTATAGGCAATTGAACAAAGTGACAGTGAAGAACAAGTACCCTCTACCGCGCATAGATGATTTGTTTGATCAGTTACAGGGTGCGAGGGTGTTTTCTAAGATCGATCTTCGTTCGGGCTATCACCAGCTGAAGATCAGGGACTCGGATATTATGAAGACTGCATTCAGGACCCGATATGGTCATTATGAGTTTCTTGTGATGTTGTTTGGGTTGACCAACGCCCCAGCAGCATTTATGCATCTGATGAACAGTGTGTTCAGGTCTTATTTGGATTCATTTGTGATTGTGTTCATTGATGACATTCTAGTCTACTCCCGTAGTCAGGAGGAGCATGCTCAACATTTGAGTATTGTGTTGCAGAGATTGAGGGAGGAGAAGCTATATGCTAAATTCTCCAAGTGCGAGTTTTGGCTCGAGTCCGTAGCATTTCTGGGGACATGTGGTGTCTCGTGATGGTATTCAGGTTGATCAGAAAAAGATAGAGGCGGTGCAGAGTTGGCCTAGACCGACCTCAGCTACAGAGATCGGGAGTTTTCTTGGTTTGGCGGGATATTATCGCCGGTTTGTTCAGGGATTTTCATCCATTGCTTCTTCATTGACTAAATTGACCTAGAAGGGTGCACCATTCGTGTGGTCGGATGAGTGCGAGGAGAGCTTTCAGAAGCTCAAGACAGCTTTGACCACAACTCCAGTGTTAGTATTGCCATCAGCTTCAAGTTCATATACCGTTTATTGTGATGCCTCGAGAGTGGGGATAGGTTGTGTGTTGATGCAGGAAGGTAAGGTGATTGCTTATGCTTCTCGGCAGTTAAAGCCACATGAGAAGAACTATCCTGTTCATGACTTGGAGCTAGCCGCCATTGTTCATGCCTTGAAGATTTGGAGGCACTATTTGTACGGCGTGTCATGTGAGGTGTATACCGACCATCGTAGTCTCCAACACTTGTTCAAACAGAAAGACCTTAATTTGAGACAGCGGAGGTGGCTTGAGTTGCTTAAGGATTATGACATCACTATATTATATCATCCGGGGAAGGCCAATGTGGTGGCCGATGCTTTGAGCCGGAAGGCGGCCAGTATGGGGAGCTTGGCATATATTCCAGCTGAGGAGAGGCCATTTGCTTATGATGTTCAGGTGCTAGCCAATCGGCTAGTGAGGTTAGATATTTCGGAGCCCAGCAGGGTATTGGCTTGTGTTGTATCTCGGTCATCTCTATATGATCGTATTCGTGAGCGCCAGTATGATGATCCACATTTGGTTGTCCTTAGGGACAGAGTTCAGCTTGATGATGCTAGAGATGTCACCATTGATAGTGACGGCGTATTGAGGATGCAGGGCCGGATATGTGTGCCCAATGTTGATGACCTTCGTGAGTTGATTGTGGAGGAGGCCCATAGCTCGCGGTATTCTATCCATCCAGGAGCCGCGAAGATGTATCAAGATTTGAAACAACACTATTGGTGGACAAAGATGAAAATGGACATTGTCGGACATGTAGCACGGTGCCTCAACTGTCAGCAGGTTAAGTACGAGCATCAGAGGCCCGGTGGTGTATTTCAGCGCATTGCTATTCCTGAGTGGAAATGGGAGAGGGTCACTATGGACTTTGTTACTGGACTCCCTCGGACGGCGAGGAAGTTTGATTCTATATGGGTGATTGTGGATAGACTGAACAAGTCAGCTCACTTCATTCCAGTTAGTACTACCTACTCATCAGAGCGGTTGGCAGCGATCTTTATTCGAAAGATTGTTCGGTTGCATGGGGTCCCAGTGTCTATCATATCCGACAGGGGTACTCAGTTCACTTCTCAGTTTTGGAGAGCATTTCAGCGAGAGATGGGTACACGGGTCGAGTTGAGTACAACATTTCACCCCCAGACAGACGGACAATCTGAGCGCACTATTCAGATCTTGGAGGATATGTTGCGAGCTTGTGTGATTGACTTTTGGTGGTTCGTGGCATGAGTTCTTACCACTTGCTGAGTTTGCCTACAACAACAATTATCAGTCGAGTATTCAGATGGCCCCGTATGAGGCATTGTACGGCAGGCGGTGTAGATCCCCCGTGGGATGGTTTGAGCCTGGTGAGGTTAGATTGATAGGGACTGAGTTAGTCCAGGATGCTCTAGATAGAGCAAAGTTGATCCAGGAGAGGCTTCGTACGACACAGTCTCGTCAGAAGAGTTATGCGGACCGTAGAGTTCGAGAGTTGTCTTTCATGGTTGGTGACAGAGTATTGTTGAAGATTTCACCCATGAAGGGTGTCATGAGGTTTGGGAAGAAAGGAAAGTTGAGTCCCAGGTACATTGGTCCTTTTGAGATACTTAGGAGAGTTGGAGAGGTGGCATATGAGTTGGCCTTGCCGCCCAGCTTATCCAGCGTTCATCCAGTATTCCATGTGTCTATGCTCCGAAAGTACATTGGAGATCCGTCTTATGTATTGGATTTCAGCACCATTCAGCTTGATGGTGATCTATCCTATGATGTGGAGCCTATTGCCATTTTGGGACGGCAGGTGAGAAAATTGAGGTCTAAGGAGATTGCATCAGTTAAGGATGTTTGTGCAAAAATGGCCGATTTGAAGTCATTTTTCTTTTAAAATAATAGCCTTGAAATTTTCAAATGAAATATGAACAAGGTTGACTCTTTTGAAATAATGAAATTTGTCCTTGAAAAGATTTTGTTTTCTTTTGAATAAATTACCTTTAATAAATGTGCAGGATGAGCACAATACAAAATGAACCCTTTGCATTAATGAACAAGATCCCTTTGGAGTTGAGATTGTGGTGGAATGATTTAGGCCAAGATGGACAGGATTGGGTCAACAAATATTTAAAAGATCTTACTAGGCTGCTAAACATAGTACCTCGGGGTGATATTATCCGAGCTCTAGTTGCTTGCTGGGATACCGCACACAACGTGCACCGCTTCTCGGATTTTGAGCTCACTCCAACATTGGAGGAAATTGCTAACTACATCGGAAAGGGCGAGGTTCCTTTAAAAGAGAAGTATCTGGTTGCTCCAAGGGCTATTACTGTGCATAGATTCCTCGACTCCTTAAAGATTGCCAGAAATATTCACAATGAAGACTTGGTCCACGGGTTCTGCACTATGAACTTTATATACCGCAGATATGGCCACGTTGGAGGATTCAATGATCCAACAAATAAACTCTGCAGCAAAGCGAACCGGGCTAAGTGGGAGGAACACAGGCGTTTCGCCTTTATGGTAGCCTTTTTGGGGTTGATCATATTTCTGAGGAAAGATGGGAATATCGACATTAGAGTTGCCGGAATTGCCAGTACTCTCCTTGTATAGGACAATAGTACGTTGGCACCAATTATAGTGGCCGATATCCTTCGTGCCCTCACGGCCTGCAAAGCGGGAGAAGATTTCTTCGAGGGCTGAAATTTACTTCTTCAAATGTGGATGATAGAGCATTTATGCCGCCACCCTCAGTATTCAAGCTATGGATCATCTGAAAAGACATGTATCAAAGAACTCTACGTGAGGACAAAAGAGGCCAAGTTGCCAGAAGGGTCGAAGGGTTGGATCACATATTTATGATCACTGACTGCTAGCCAGATAGAATGGGCATATGGATGGTTACCCCTCAACGAAGTTATATATATGCCAGCAGAAGGGTCGTATTTTCTGTTAATGGGTCTTAAGAGCATCCAACCTTATGCGCCATACCGAGTATTAAGGCAACTCGGAAGATATCATGTTGTGCCGAAAGATGGGGACCTCAACCTTCAAGCAATAGAAATCAGTCCTGATGCGCAATTCCCGGAAGCAAGAATTTGACAAATATGGAATGAATGCCAATGTCTGAGAATAGACACTTATGTGAGAGATTGGGTGTGACGACCCAGCCCTTCATCACGAGAATTACCACCCCGTTATGTTGTAAATACATGTTTTATGATTTTATATCAGTGTTAGAGTCTATCGGGTGAGTTAGGAGTGATTGGGATTGGAAATGAGGCATATAGCCTTTGTGAAGGAAACTTGAATAAGGAAAGTCAACCCGGAGTTGACTATTTAGCTAGAGGGCTCGGAATCGGATTCTGATGATTCGGTTAGTTCCGGGAGGTGATTTGTGACTTAGGGGAACAATCGGAATTGAATTTGGAGGCCCGGTGTAGAAATAGGCTTGAATTGGCTAAGGTTGAATTTTGGCGAAATCCGAACGGTAGGTGAGATTTTGATCCGGGGGTCGGAATGGAATTCCGATAGTTGCAGTAGCTCCGTTAGGTGATTTTGGATGTGCTTGCAAAATTTCAGGTCATTCGGGCGTCGTTTAGTTGGGTTTTTGATTGAATGTGTAATTCGGAATGTTTTAAGGAATTTAGGCTTGAATTTGATGTGAATTATGGGTTTTGGTGTTATTAGACGTGTTTTGAGGATTGGAGCAAGTTTGAATAAGGTATTAAGATGTGATGGTGTGTTTTGATGAGGTCCCGGGGGCCTCGGGGTGTTTTCGGATGGCTAAACGAGAGAAAATGTGGAAAATTGCAGACTTGTGTTCTGGTTCTGTGGTTTTCGCTCCTGCGGAAATGGGGGCGCAGGAGCGAGTCCGCAGGAGCGGACAAGAAGGCGCAGAAGCGGGATTGAAGTATTCTGGTTCTGTCATTTTCACCCCAGCGGAAATATGGGCGCGGAGGCGAGTCCGCAGGAGCGGACTGAGGAGCGCAGAAACGGGTCTTGTTCCGCTGAGGCGGTGTCGCTGGTGCGAACGGTGTGCCGCAGAAGCGGTCTAGAGGCGGATTAGGGAGATCCGCAGGAGCGGAGGAGTGATCGCCTAGGCGAGTCCGCAGAAGCGGACTCTGGTGCACAGAAGCGGAAGTTTTCGCAGGAGCGTCTAGTTGGTCGCAGAAGCGGTTCCGTAGGGGCGGAAAATGGTCCGCAGAAGCGAAAATCGCAGTGAATTAATTGTATCAGAAGTTAGAAAATTTCAGAAACATTTCACACATTTGGGTCTCGGCTTTAGAGGCGATTTGGGCGATTTTGAAGAGAAACTCAAGGGAAATCATCATGTAATCAACTATGGACTTAAACTATGATTAGTATTGGTAATATTATGCAATTATATCATGAAAATGGAGGAATTTGGGGTAATTTATGGAGGATTTAGCCCTAGGCTTGAACTTTAGAAAATCAAGGTTTTGAATGGCCAAATGGAGTCCGAATTTGGTAAAATTGATATGCTTAGACTCGTATCGAGACGAGGGTTCCGAATATGTGACTTTTGTAATTTTTCGACAAGCGTACCGAAAGTCGAGTTTTGACAACTTTGGGAATTTTGATGTAAATTGGGTTATATTGATTGGGTGTCGTCCCATTTGCCTAATTTGTTGTGTTTCTACTGTATTTGATCAGATTCTACGCGTGCGGAGCTTGATTCTCGTGGCAAGGGCATCGCGGAATAGTCGTCGCGCCGTATTGAGGTGAGTAATAGATGTGGGTGATGACCAGCGGGTTCGAAACCCCGGTATACCACTTTGTGACGCTGTATAGCGGCGAGACACGCACACTCTTGAGAGTGCGGGGTCGATCATGAACTGGAGACTATATATATTAGTCCGACCTGTTGATACCGTATTATTGGCTATTCTCGAGCCGTTGAACCCCCTTCTTGGGCGGTTGAGTATACTTGTGGGCCGTGAGCCAGTTATTGGATCCCGCGAGGATCGTTATCATTGTCTTATCATATAGGCATGCTAGTTTACTACTAGTCCGCAGCTATTTCTGTTATTATGCTAATTCCAATCTCTGGAACTTGATATTACTGTTTTCCAACCGAAAAATGATAAAAGAGTTTTCAAAAACTACTTTTGAGCCTGCGAGGCTGTATCTGCATATTAGCTGACTAGTAGTGGATCGGGCTGCGCGCCGCAGCGAGATATATGTTGGATCGGACTGCACGCCGCAGGAATATCTCTATGAGATGTGCTTGGGCTGTAGGAGCCCCTCCGGGGTCTGAACCCCCACAGTGAGCACGGGTACCCAAAATTGGAGTCGGCTACGCGCCGTAGCGGTCATATCATGCATTGCATTGCATTTAGCTACATCTGCTAGCTGTTATGCTATTTATTGGTATTTGTTGGTACAGGTACAGTGAATATTGATTCTGTGGCAGGGTAGCTGATTATAGCTTTACATAGTGCTTTATCGTGAAATTCTTATCTGCGCTGTCTTACCCTTGTTTATTACCACTGAGTCTGGCAGTACTCATTTTACTCCCTGCACCTTGTGTGCAGATCCAGGTACCTCTCAGCAGTGATCCAGTAGCTGTGCGAGGCGACATCTGTGGGATATACGAGGTAGCTGTAGAGTCCGCAGGACCCGATATTCCTTCCTACTATCTTTTGATTTTGTATTGACATTTCTTTCCGCACTTGGTATTTTTGTAAACCTTTATACACTTACGTTCGTTAGAGGCTCATGACTCTTGACCCTTCGGTCTATGGGAGTTAGTATATTTTGGGGCTTGGTTTCCCCGCTGTTGGTATAAGTATTACTATTGTTCCATATTTTGAAATGCTTAAATGGGTTAAAGAGAGCTTCTAGCTCCGTTGTTGATATTGATTGGTCAGGCTGGCTTAGCAATGTGCTGGGCGCCATCACGACCGGATTTGGGGTCGTGACATCGGGCTAGAAGAGAAGTATCACCGGGATATTCCGCATGGTACCGTAAAGATGTTGAGCATGAGAGACCAACAAAGAGGCCTGATATTCAAGAGTTTGCCGAGCAGTCTAAGGAGCAAAAAGATTGGATGACCAAGGAAAATGAATATCGAGCTAGAATCAGCATGTTGGAAAAACAATTCCAGGACCTCAAATTCAAAAGCAGACTACAAGCAGCAGCCGATGAGGGTGAAAAGAAGTAGCTGAGAAAAGAAAATGAAACTTTGAAGGCTCAGATTGTAAAAATGAGAACAACAACTGAAATCCCAGTTCGACTTGCCCGGGATGAGAAGCTAATTGAAAATCTACAGCGCAAGGTAAACGATTATAGCTTTGATCTAGATAAAGTTGAGAAAGAACTATTATGGGTTCGAAAACAATTGGCCAAGAACGCTGAAGAAAAAGCTCGGATGGTTCGACAGTTAAATGACGAACATAATGTCGAAGTAGCCCGATTGAGGAAGAAGATCATCACAGCCGAGGTCAAAAGTAGTAAACAAACCAAAGAATTTGATGTACAGAGAGAACATTGCTGCATGGCCATGGCTCGGTTAGAATTGGAGCTACAACAACTTCAAAAGAAGAACCGGCAAACCTTAGATGCTCGTGCCAAACAGATTGGTAGGTTGCTTCAAGAGAAAGGGGTCATCAGGGAATGAATTGTCAACATTGCTCAATACATTACGTGGAAATGCCAATTGTGCGAGGATATGACTCAGTCAACGTTTACCGCAACAACAATGATCTTTGTGAAACAAGTAATGACCGACCTGGACAAACTCCAAAAGGGATTAGCATATAGGCCCGCGGTAAGACCGAACGATGTCTCGCGAGCACTAAGAGCTTTGATGTATTCATAGGGCATGCATTTTTTGTATTTGTATTTTTTCGCATTTAGAAAGATGTAGTACAACATTATCTTTTGTAATCAATGTTTAAATATCAGTGAAAATCCAAAGAAATTGTCATTATTTTCTCTTATATATGCAAATTTCTTGAGCGATAGGCGAACATATAGGATCGAAAAATGAAAAAAAAAAAGAAAAAAAAAGAGAAGAAAAAAAAACAATGAAAGCAATGATGAGTGGAAACAAAAGAAAAAAAAGCGGAAAAAGAAAATTGGCGGATTAAAAGAAGAATAATAATGTCGGGATGATGCATAATTGCTAGGCAAAAAGTTGTGTTTTTAAAAACCTGTGATGTTTATCTATTATGATCTAACTATTAACAAGTTTTTGTTGTTGATGAGTATTAGATAAAACAGTTAGCAACTAGCATTCTGGCACATCACAACTTCAAGACTCATGGGCCTAGTAACCTAGGCTCTGATACCAACTTGTCACGACCCCAATCCCGGTCGTGATGGCGCCCAACACAACTGCTAGGCAAGCTCGACCATTTACACTCTCATCCCGAGCACGAAGCTCAAATCAATTACCTGGATATTATTTCAACAATAAAGCTAAACCTGAATAACCACCCAAAGATCTAGGGTCACGAGTCTAGAGCCTCTAAACAAGATCGGATAACAATATCTAATCCAAATACTAAAGTCTGAATAATTGGTATACAAAGGAAAAATAGAATAAGAAGAGAAGCCAGGTCCTACGAATGCCAGCAGCTACCTCAGCAACTCGAATAAATACTGATAAAAGCTGGAATGCACGCCTATCCCTCCTGTGTACCTGAGTCTGCACACAAAAGGTGCACGGAGTAGGGGTGAGTACTAAGTACTCGGTGAGTAATAAATATATAAAAGCAGCTGAAAGTAGGAAATCCACAGAATACCACAATATGAAGCTAAACTACAGTCCGAATCTCCTACGAACTAGCATCAAAAGTACAATATAGCTACCACAGAATAATTTAACAAATAAAGATGCAATGCAATGCACATAACTGCTACGGCGTGTAGCCCGATCCATTTAACGTCGATGGCGCTCACTGGGGGTGTGTACAGACTCCGGAGGGGCTCCTACAGCCCAAGCGCAATACTGCTGCGGCGTGCAGCCCGATCCTCATATCAACCGCTACGGCGTGTATCCCGATCCTCATATCTACCGCTGCGGCGTGCAGCCCGATCCATCCTAAGTCCACAACAAACATATAAGTCACACAACAACTCAATTTATTTATTACCAGGTTCCAGTTCATAAATTATGAAAATACTTTAACTTTGATTTAATTTTTTCCAAAACAGGTGACTTAGCATTTCAATACGGTGATTCAAACCAGGACTGAGATCAGTGATTAAGCAAGTATAGCTATCACATATATAGCTATCCCCTAGGGATACTACAGGTCGTCACAAGGCCCCAAACACGGCTTACCGCCCACAATTATTTCAAACACAGTATTTTTCAACCACAATTATCATATCATAATACTCATTCGGGATGGACTAAAGTCTCAATTCCTAGTCACAATCAATCCTGCACCTGCCTACGGGGTACGAGCCACGCCCTACTAGCGTCACAATGTGCTAAGCCGGGGTTTCGAACCCTAAAGCTACCATATATACAAACTACTCACCTCTAGCCGGTCGAAGACTCGTCCGCGATGCCTTTTCCTTTTGAATTTGCCGCCTCGTGCGTAGAATCTAATCTCGACGAATCTAGCCCCGGCAGACGAAACTCGAACGGTAATACCTCAACTCAGTCACAACTCCACCGGTTGCAAACTGAAAACTCGTTGGTGACGGATTCCAGATGAGCCAACCAAATGAACGTACGAACAGAAAAACATTAGAGACAGTCGAAGCTGCTTGATCTCGTTGTTTCCGGTGATGTAACAGTGAAAAAGAAAGAGAGGGAAGATGAGAAAACGAGAACGGTGTGATAGCAGTAGCTTTCACCGGATTCAATGGTGGTCGTTTGTGTGTTGTGTTCGTCGTTGTTGTTCTAACATCTAGTGGAGACGGGTGGCGATGGGGTTTTCCCTGCGGGCTAAAGGGATTAGCAAGTATATATATACTCTAACCAATTGAAGGAATAATATAATATCATCACTGTTTTATATAAAAGACGAAAGACAAACTTAAATTAGCTTTAAAGGACATGAGTGCTAATTTTACTTTTATTTCCTTTATAATGCATTACCAAGTATTTCTTAATTGTAGTTTAGTTGTATAAAAAAATGAATGCTTTTTAACATAGCATGTGATTTTTGACGTTCTAATTGGTACAATTTTATTATATAAACTTTAGTGGTATTTGAATTTATTCTGTAAGTAATGAAGTTCATTACATTTGATTAAATTTTCAGTTGAAAGAAAAACGTTTAGTTGATTTTGATATTGCTAACAGAAAAATAAATTATTTTCTCTTGTCAATTTTTTTTTAACCAAAATTCCAACTTCGCCAAAATAGGCTAACTTCTTCACCGGACCTCCAAAATTACTTCTGATTGCGCTCCTAAGTCTTAAATCATCCCCCGAAACTAACCGAATCATCAAAATTCAGTTCCGAGCCCTCTAACTCATAAGTCAATGTTGGGTTGACTTTTCCAGCTTAAGCTTTCCTTAAAGAGATTAATTGTCCTATTTCCTACCAAAATCGATCCGAACTGACTCAATGTTTGCACACAAGTCACATTCGACATTACGGACTTGCACCAACTTTCGGAATTGCATTCCGACCCCGATATCAAAATTTTCACTTCCGGTCGAATTTTCTCATAAATCTTCAAATTCCTATATTTAGCAAAATGACTTCAAAATGACCTCCGGACATCCGAATTCACTTCCGATCGCGTTCCCAACTCCAAAATCACCATACGGAATTATTCCCGAACTCGGAATCCCAAATGGACATCTATAACTCTAAAATGCCTTCCAACCCAAATTTATGAAATTCTTCTAAAATACTAACTTCCACCATATACGCCGAAATGCTCACGGGTTATCAAAAACCAAATCCGGACATACGCCCAAGTTCAAAATCATCATACGAGCATGCTGGAACTTTTAGATCCCAATTCCGAGGTCATTTACTCAAAATTCCAATCCTAGTTCATTTCTTCAACTTTAAGCTTTCAAGAATGAGAATTTCCATTTAAATTTGACTCCAAACTTCCTGAATTTTAATTCTGACCATACACACAAGTCAATATACCTGAGATGAAGCTGTTCATGGCCTAAATCTGCTGAATGACGCGTCGAAGCTCAAAACGACCGGTCGGGTCGTTACAATCTCCCCAACTTAAACAAACGCTCGTCCTCGAGCGTACCCAGAGTTGTACTAGAAGCAACCCAATAGCTGAATGACCTTGCCAAGCATATATTCAGGGTGGTACCACGTCACCCTGTCCATCATAAGTCCGATAACACAATATAGCTGAACTTCCACAGTCCATCTGGAACATAGACCACATTGCACTTTCCGAAAACATATTCCAATTCCGAATCCCACGTTTATACTCAGGATACACATGATCCAACTGTAATAGCCCATACTCGCCACATCGGTGAGGTCACATAATGTATGAAATGACCCAATCACTCGAGACGATGCCTTCTAATCACAACAATTTCCCAAGGTAACCAAGTACTAACTGAAAAACCTTTTTCCATTAGCTAAAGTCTTATTCCAACACCTTCATATATTGCCCACGACAACCGAACACGCGATATATTGAATCCATCTCTCAGGTCATCCATGCATGATTCCATTTCCCTTTTTAACTAATACCATAATAGATTTTGGAGCCAAACCTCGATATTACATTTCTAACCAGCTGAAATCACATATGCCCGCACTCATTAATGGCTCCAACGATCATTTCGATTATAACACACCGCACTGGTGATATGACACCTCAACACCGGCCTAAGCCACGACGAGCACAACACAGGCTCCAATAAGAAACTTCTGAACATGCTCAAATCATGACAACTAACTCAAACAAAACAGCTGTAATTCAATTCCTCCGTACCATCGTAACATAGGACTGAGATCCAGTCTCGCATTATAGAAATAGAGTACCTGAATTCTCCTCGAAAGGTCATAACATCATATGGCCTTGCCACAACTTATGATTCCATCCAAACACTATTACCCATTAAGCACCTCAAGTCATCTCATCATGCTCAAAACAGTCAGCCACGCACAGATCTAGGTCTGAACCTAAGCAATCAATCTCACCCACGATGAAATAATTAATATACACCATCAAATCTTGTAAGGACATAACCGATGCACCATTTGCCGAGCGACACCCAACACTGACTTTCCTCAGAGACTACGAAGTAATGTACATAAGGTAGCGTATAGAAAAGCTATTCTCCATATCAGACGGTTGCGGCGTGCAACCTGCTCAAAATAACCTACATGTGGAGGCATGCCACCCGATCCAGATACCATACTTGTGGCGGCGTGCCACCCGATCCAACTAACCTATGGCGGCGTGCCACCCGATCCACGCATAAATCTCACAAAAGAAATGCACACCGAGCCAAATTGCTCATTACAATAAACATATATATAGCCTCAAGCTCGGCCACAAGAAACGCATCCTACAAAGTTCCCCAATACCAGAACTGAATCAATAGTAGAAACCTCTGCACTGATATCCGCCACGAAGGCCCAACTGACAAAGCAATACCTACCAGCCGCCCGCTGGTCCTGGGTACAACTACCCTGCTGGAGCATACTCTGATGCACTCTACTAAGCAATTTGTGCCATTTCCGACATAGTCCATATCACATTAGTCTATGCAACCTGACTTATGAGAACCAGTCTGCAATCAAGTCTCATAACCCAAATTCATCATATCAAGCTAAGAGAGAGCCACTAGGGCTTCCCATTTCCAGTAATCGCTAAATGGTGCCGATACACACGATATACAACCACTGCATAGGCGGATTAACTGCATATAGCACCTGAATCACCACTCCACTGTGCCAATACATAACACACATTAATCACCCATTCATACCACGAAAGTCATTCATAAATTTCCCTATGCCATCAACAACTCATTCATCACAGTCGATCCAACACGAGAATACCACCATACCACTAGATATTATCAGTTTACATTACCTTGCCCCTTTTTGACCATATACCCTGCCAAATCACTAGAATAGCAGTACCATTATTCCCTTAATCACCAGAAAGATCGATTCTTAGATCACCTGCAGCTGCCCGCACTGCTCAATAATTTTTAATGACTTCCCGTATATTATGAACTGATCTCAAAGCCTTGAACATGTCATTATCAACTTTCTATAACACATCGCATATACCATACCATATTAAGATAACATGGAACTTCTATCCCTTTCCTATGCCGCAAACATCGACGCACTTAACTAGTCAAGGACCTTCACGATCCCATATAGAAGAAAAGTCATTACACATTCCATGCTTCGCATACCAACATGAATATACTCACTTTCAAACCACGGTAGAACACATCACAAACTCTTTCTCCCAATTCATTGCATAAGTTTAACCGGCATGACTGAGTTCTTTTACCCACATCGAGCTACACAATTGCCAGCACTCAAGAGCTTTGTTGCACAATATCTGCAAGACTCATTACTTCAAACACATACCAAGAATTAATCGTATTCCTTATCATACCGCTTCGGTTTATTAACAAGTTGCTCCATTTACTCAATTTCTTTTCTGAACCATCTTTAACTTAGTATTAGCCTTTACTGTAGCACTACCATAACTCAACTCATGTTACCACACGAGACTCGTACATAAGACCACACGGTCTAAAACCCATAGGCCACTGAATACTTTATCAATGTTTCCCAGAAGTACCACATTCTACAATACTTCATTTTGAAGAACTTCCTGCGATTTTGAATTCGTTATCATTACTTTCCTATATAAATACATAGAATCTCATCATTTACATATCATTACACAAGTCTTGATCCCTTATAACGAAAACACCGTCTTTACCCACATACCCAATCTTACGACACCTGACTGTTACAAGCAAAATCTTGAACACCGCAAGATCATTCTCGGGCGTCATTCACCCTTATTCAATTATAATTCAGCTGTCTTATTGAACAGAACCACTCGTGCCTTGTTAGAACTCTGACACTGCAGAACATGATTACATACAGATGCACGTAGCTATCTTCCTTTTCTATACATCGAACATTCTTTACCAACAATAGTTCAAATCATCCTAGGATCTCTTCACATCTACGAAGCACCGTAACCTTTATCAAAATCTTTCCTACATACTTAGAAACAGAACCAACATAGCACACAACATTGAAATCAGTTAATCAATAACAAACTCCCCAACTTGGCTCGGAGCCATACATCAAAGCACTTTTAGCCACTCCTAGCATTATCACACAATGATGCCACAATGTTATAGTGAGATTAATCTCAAGTCATTTACGAGCCTTGATAGAGACTCGAATCATCAGAGACCTTAACTCTTCTGCAACTCTTGCATTTATACACACACTACAGTTAAGCCTACTCTCTTTAGGTGACAGAAATCTTTTCTAAGTCCCAAATTTTCCAAATATTTCGACAGAGTTTCCTTTGTATTTTGGCCTATCCACCTGCTAGAGAATCACCAAACCATTCTAACAATACATCCGCAACTCAACAAGACATCACAATGTATTTCAACAACATTAAATCTCAATACTATACGAATCATATTATCACAATTTATACCTAAACCTGCGCTACACATGCTCGCATCATAACACATATCAAATACCCTTCAATTACACATCCGAATCCACCCACCTACTTTGCATCAATCTAGTATTTCAGTACAACACCTTCCACCAGGATATACATAGCATAATCACTTTAGTCTTCCTGAAGCTAAACTCGTTTTACTACACGTAAGGCACTGTACCTTCCAACTAAGAGATATGATAAATATTCACCATGCCCATAGCTCGGGGCTACACAACAGATTACAATAAGGATCTAACAATTGACAGCTCATACATTATTAAGCTTCCATTTCCACAGTTAGGAACAATACCGATCACACGAAATTTCATAATACTAGTTTGTAAAATCAGCACCAGGGTGCTCAAGTCATAGACACAGATCTGGCCTCGAGTCCTCCCGACTGGCCCAACATGAACTCACAGAGATTATATCTCGTCCCTTGATCGGGGAACCACAAGCCATCAAGGCAATCATATTACTGAGCGTTCGATGCGTACACAAGCGTGTGGAAGGAATTTCAAAAATTATATCTCAAGCCTGAATCAAGTACGCACGATAAGAATTCCAAGAAATGTGAAGTGTTTCCTAAAGGTTTGCAGCCTCCCGAGGATAAGTACAGGCGTCCCCATACCGATCCACAAGACTCTACCAACCGGCTCAAGACTCATGGGGCCTAGTAACCTAGGCTCTGATACCAACTTGTCACGACCCGAATCCCGGTCGTGATGGCGCCCAACACACCTGCTAGTCAAGCCCGACCATTTACACTCTCACTCGAGCATGAAGCTCAAATCAATTACCTGGATATTATTTCAACAATAAAGCTAAACTGAATAACCACCCAAAGATCTAGGGTCACGAGTCCTGGAGCCTCTAAACAAGATCGGATAACAATATCTAATCCAAATACTAAAGGCTGAATAATTGATATACAAAGGAAAAATAGAATAAGAAGAGAAGCTAGGTCCTGCGAACGCCAGCAGCTACCTCAGCAACTCGAATAAATACTGATAAAAGCTGGAGTGTTCGCATATCCCTCCTGTGTACCTGAATCTGCACACAAAGGTGCAGGGAGTTGGGGTGAGTACTAAGTACTCAGTGAGTAATAAATATATACAAGTAGCTGAAAGTAAGAAATCCACAAAATACCACAATATGAAGCTAAACTACAGTCCGAATCTCGTACGAACTAGCATCAACATTACAATATAGCTACCACAGAATAATTTAACAAATAAAGATGCAATGCAATGCACATAACCGCTACGGCGTATAGCCCGATCCATTTAACATCGACGGCGCTCACTGGGGGTGTGTACAGACTCCGGAGGGGCTCCTACAGCCCAAGCGCAATACTGATGCGGCGTGCAGCCCGATCCTCATATCAACCGTTGCGGCGTGCAGCCCGATCCTCATATCTACCGCTGCGGCGTGCAGCCCGATCCATCCTAATTCCACAACAAACATATAAGTCACACAACAACTCAATTTATTTATTACCAGGTTCCAGTTCATAAATTATGAAAATACTTTAACTTTGATTTAATTTTTTCCAAAACAGGTGACTTAGCATTTCAATACGGTGATTCAAACCAGGACTGAGATTAGTGATTAAGCAAGTATAGCTATCACATATATAGCTATCCCCTAGGGATACTACAGGTCGGCACAAGGCCCCAAACACGGCTTACCGCCCACAATTATTTCAAACACAGTGTTTTTCAACCACAATTATCATATCATAATACTCATTCGGGATGGACTAAAGTCTCAATCCCTATTCACAATCAATCCTGCACCTGCCATGGGGTGCGAGCCACGCCCTACTAGCGTCACAATGTGCTAAGCCGGGGTTTGGAACCCTCAGGCTACCATATATACAAACTACTCACCTCTAGCCGGTCGAAGACTCGTCCGCGATGCCTTTTCCTTTTGAATTTGCCACCTCGTGCGTAGAATCTAATCTTGACGAATCTAGCCTCGACAGACGAAACTCGAACGGCAATACCTCAACTCAGTCACAACTCCACTGGTTGCAAACTGAAAACTCGTTGGTGACGGATTCCAGATGAGCCAACCAAATGAACGTACGAACAGAAAAACATTAGAGACAGTCGAAGTTGCTTGATCTCGTTGTTTCCGGTGATGTAACAGTGAAAAAAAAAGAGGGAAGATGAGAAAACGAGAACGACGTGATAGCAATAGCTTTCACCGGATTCAATGGTGGTCGTTTGTGTGTTGTGTTCGTCGTTGTTGTTCTAACATCTAGTGGAGACGGGCGGCGATGGGGTTTTCCCAGCGGGCTAAAGGGATTAGCAAGTATATATATACTCTAACCAATTGAAGGAATAATATAATATCATCACTGTTTTATATAAAACACGAAAGACAAACTTAAATTAGCTTTAAATGACATGAGTGCTAATTTTACTTTTATTTCCTTTATAATGCATTACCAAGTATTTCTTAATTGTAGTTTAGTTGTATAAAAAAAATGAATGCTTTTTAACATAGCATGTGATTTTTGACGTTCTAATTGGTACAAGTTTATTATATAAACTTTAGTGGTATTTGAATTTATTCTGTAAGTAATGAAGTTCATTACATTTGATTAAATTTTCAGTTGAAAGAAAAACTTTTAGTTGATTTTGATATTGGTAACAGAAAAATAAATTATTTTCTCTTGTCAATTTGTTTTTAACCAAAATTCCAACTTCGCCAAAATAGGCTAACTTCTTCACCGGACCTCCAAAATTACTTCCGATTGCGCTCCTAAGTCTTAAATCATCCCCCAAAACTAACCGAATCATCGAAATTCAGTTCCGAGCCCTCTAACTCATAAGTCAATGTTGGGTTGACTTTTCCAGCTTAAGCTTTCCTTAAAGAGATTAATTGTCCTATTTCCTACCAAAATCGATCCGAACTGACTCAATGTTTGCACACAAGTCACATTCGACATTACGGACTTGCACCAACTTTCGGAATTGCATTCCGACCCCGATATCAAAATTTTCACTTCCGGTCGAATTTTCTCATAAATCTTCAAATTCCTATATTTAGCCAAATGACTTCAAAATGACCTCCGGACATCTGAATTCACTTCCGATCGCGTTCCCAACTCCCAAATCACCATACAGAATTATTCCCGGACTCGGAATCCCAAATGGACATCTATAACTCTAAAATGCCTTCCAACCCAAATTTATGAAATTCTTCTAAAATACTAACTTCCACCATATACGCCGAAATGCTCACGGGTTATCAAAAACGAAATCCGGACATACGCCCAAGTTCAAAATCATTATACGAGCATGCTGGAACTTTTAGATCCCAATTTCGAGGTCATTTACTCAAAATTCCAATCCTAGTTCATTTCTTCAACTTTAAGCTTTCAGAATGAGAATTTCCATTTAAATTTGACTCCAAACTTCCTGAATTTTAATTCTGACCATACACACTAGTCAATATACCTGAGATGAAGCTGTTCATGGCCTAAATCTGCTGAATGACGCGTCGGAGCTCAAAACGACCGGTCGGGTCGTTACAGTAACCCAAGAAATTGAGCCGACAATCATGGATCCCGTGCAAGAGGATGAAGTAATAGATGTGAATAGCATGAAGGAAGAAATGTATAAGTTGAAACAACAGATGTCAGAAATGTACCAGGCTTGGTCAAGGGGGTAACCCTTACCTTCTTACCCAGCTAACCCCACATATATTCCCCCCTCAAACCCAAACCAAGAACCACCCACCATGAACTCATCTTCTATATATCCCGCTTACTTGCACTATTACGCCGCTACATCACAAGTACCACCACCCCTGCCTAAACAAGCTCCACCACCACCACCACCACCCCAGGCCGCTCCCCTGTATATGGCACCGCCACCAGTCACTTTACATAAATCCACTAGCGAATCTGTATTTCATGTCCAGGATAATCATTACTACCCTCTAGAACCCACTTTCAGGCAACATGATTCTTATACCCCACGTATCGATATGACGGAGGAGGAGAAACCTGCTAGAAACCCTGAACAAGAAGAGATGGCTAGGAAAATGAAGAGCCTTGAGCAGTCGTTTCGCAATATGTAGGGTCTGGGAGGCCAAGTTAGTGTGGCATACAAGGACTTATGTTTGTTCCCTGAGGTACAGCTACCTACCAGGTTTAAATTGCCAAAATTTGACATGTATGATGGTCCTGGTGATCCAGTGGCCCATCTGAGAGGATATTGCAGTAAAATGCGTGGAGCTGGAGGAAAGGATGAACTACTTATGGCCTACTTCAGTCAAAGCCTCAGTGGTTTGCCATTGGAATGGTACACCCATCAAGATCATACCTAATGGTTCATTTGGGATGATTTAGTTCAATCATTTGTAAACTATTTTCAATATAATCTAGAAATCATCCATGATAGATTGACATTAACCAAGATGGAAAAGAAGCCCGGAGAAAGCTTTCGAGAGTATGGTTTCAGGTGGAAGGAACAGGCGGCCCGTGTGGATCCACCAATGAAAGAAGGAGAAATGGTAGATTGTTTCTTACAAGCTTTGGAGCTGACATACTACAACCATTTGGTGTCTGCGATCGGAAAGACCTTTAACGAGGTAGTAAAGATGGGGAGTTTTGTGGAAGAAGGTCTGAAGACGAATAAGATTATGAGCTACACAGCCATCAAGGCTACAAATCAAGCAATTCAGACGGGAACATGAGGGTCGATTGGAAAGAAGAAGAAGGAAGAAGTGGTGGTTATTGAAGGAAGATCTTGGTCCCGGGGCCCCAATCCATATCATCATCAACCTCGCCCATACCAACCATATCCACCAACACCATATAACCCACCTCCACAATATTATCCTCTAACAGGTCCCCAATTTTCTGTCCAGCATTCTCAATCCTACCCACCACCTCCACATTCATGGCGAACCCCAGCTCCTCATAATATCTACCATGCCCAAAATGCCTACCCACTATCAAAAACCTACAGAAATCCAAACCGAACCAACTTCCGTCCTGACCCAGAAGTGAAAGGCGACACGGCTTAAAAGAAAAGAACATTCACTCCTCTGGGAGAATCATATACCAGCCTTTTTTACCGATTAAGAGAATTAGGAATGTTGAATCCCATTGAGCCTAAAATTCCCAACCCTCTACCAAGACACTTAGACCAATCCGTCCGTTGTGAAAACTGATCTGGGGCACCGGGACATGACACGGAGAAATGTTGGCACTTAAAGTCTGCGATACAAGAACTCATTGACTCCAGAAGAATTGAGGTCCAAGCACCCGAGACTCCCAACATAACGCAAAATCCTTTGCCGATGCATCATGAAACACATATGATAGAGCTAGTACAGGGAGAAAGCTGCAAAAAACCTTCTCAGACGGTGATGACAATTAAAGCAAACAGCAAGGTTGAGGAGAAAGCTGAAAGTGAGAAAGTGTCAATTGAGCCACCAGCAAAACAGCTATCGGTGATGATTGAGCCCGAGCCAGTAAAAGTGATAGTACCTGGGGTGAAGCCCATACTGACTGTGAAAGGGGCTTATATAGAGCCAGTGGTTATCAAACCAGTTGTTCAGATGCCGATTGTGAGTACCAAGGCTGTACCTTGGAATTATAACAAGGTAACTGTAATGTATAAAGGGAAAGAAGTCAAGGGAGAAATCTGTGAAACTTATGGTTCGACCCGGTCTGGGCGATGTTTTGCCCCTGATGATTTGAGAAGGACGAAAGTGGTGAAAGAAAATTTAGCTTATGTGAAGAAAGCATTCACCGTGGAAGAAGCTGAGGAATTTCTAAAGAAAATGAAAGCTCAAGATTACTCCATTGTTGAGCAATTGAGGAAGACGCCCGCTCAAATATCGTTGTTATCCCTACTAATTCATTCTGATGAACATAGAAAGGCGTTGATGAAGATCTTAAATGAAGCCCATGTACCAGTGGAAATCTCGGTATGTCATCTGGAGAAAAACACAAACAAGATCTTTGAGACAAATAAGATAACATTTTCGGACAGTGAGTTACCACTAGAAGGGACAGAACATAATAAAGCGCTATACCTAATGGTAAAATGTGAAGAATCTGTAGTAACTCGTGTTTTGGTTGATAACAGATCAAGCACCAATATTTGTCCTTTGTCAACTCTAGGAAGCTGAAAGTCAATCATAAGAGGATTCACCGAAACAGTGTATGTGTGAGGGGTTTTGATGGAGGCGGAAAGAACACCGTGGGAGATATCATACTAGAACTTGCTATCGGACCAGTGGATTTCACCATGGAGTTTCAAGTGCTGGATGTCGCTGTATCCTACAACCTTTTGTTAGGACGTCCATGGATCCACGCTGCAAAAGCAATACCATCTTCTTTATATCAAATGGTAAAATTTGAGTGGGAGCAACAAGAAATAATAGTGCACGGGGAAGACAATGTTTGTAATGCTATTACGCCATTTGAAGAAGTTGAAGGAGACAAAGGTCCATGGGTGTACCAAGTAATGGACACCGTGACTGTGAACAAAATATCTGAAGGAGACAATATGCCAGTACCCAAAGTGGCCCCTGCAGCGGTCATGGTTTCCAAAGAGATGATAAAGAATGGGTTCTCTCCGAGAAAGGGTTTAGGAGCTATCTTGCAGGGTATAACGCAACCAATTCATCTTCCAGGTAGCACTGATACTTTAGGCATAGGTTTCAAGGCAACCATTGCTGATATACAGAGAGCTAAGAAATTGAAAAAGAAAGGGTGGACCCTCCCCAAACCTATCCCAAAATTGTCCAATTCCTTTGCCAAGCCTGGTACACAGAGACGTCTAGCAACTGTCATGCCGAACCATACAGAGATAAAACCGAATGAAGATCTTTTAGCAAGATTTGAAAGGTTATTTGAAGACGTGAATGTGATAGAGACAGCCAAAGGAACAAGCAAAATGGACGTTCAATTTGTTGGACCCCACACTATGCTAAATAACTGGGAAGCTACTCCTCTTCCAATCGGGAGGGAGTTGTGGTAGTTAGCTTTTAATATTTCATTCCCAAAACTGTCTTGTTTTAAAATTGTAATCCTATATCCCGTCGAGTCAAATGTACCCCAACCTTGTTACCTTTCAAAAATTCAATGAAATGCAATTTCTTTCTTCCTCTATTTTTTGCCTTATTTTATTTTTCTTCTTCTTTTGTACAGTTCAATATTTGCTGATTCCAATGATATGTCATGCATGAAGGATTCCCGGTCCAGTCTTGATAATCGGATAGTTATATAGGAAATTGAAAACAAATATGAAGTGGAATATGAGGATGGGGAAGTATTGGAGGAAATTAGTAAAGATTTGAGCCATTATGAAGAAAAACCCAAACCGAACTTAAATGAGACGGAGTCTATTAATTTGGGAAATGAGGAGAATGTTCGAGAAACAAAGATTAGTGTACACTTGGACTTCGCTCAGAGAAGATTTGATCGGGTTGTTACATCAGTACAAGGACATATTCGCTTGGTCTTATGATGGCATGCCCGGGCTCAGTACTGATTTAGTGGTACATAAGTTGCCCATTTATCCAGAATGCCGACCAGTTAAGCAAAAGTTGAGAAAGTTTAAAATGGATATAAGTGTGAAAATAAAAGAAGAGGTCAATAAGCAATTTGAGGCAAAGGTTATACGGGTCACCAAATATCCCACCTGGTTAGCCAATGTTGTGCTTTCCGAAGAAAGACGGAAAAACCAGGGTGTGTGTTGATTATCGAGACCTCAATAAATCTAGTCAAAATGATGATTTTCCATTACCGAATATCCATATATTGATTGACAATTGTGCCAAACATGAGATTGGTTCTTTTGTGGATTGTTATTCGGGTTATCATCAGATCCTGATGGATGAAGAAGATGCAGAAAAGGCAGCCTTTATCACACCTTGGGGAACATATTGCTACAGAGTAATGCCGTTTGGGTTGAAGAATGCCGGAGCTACATATATGAGGGCAATGACCACAATGTTTCATGACATGATACATCGAGAGATTGAGGTATATGTGGATGATGTTATTATCAAGTCCAAAAAGCAATGTGATCATGTCAAAGACCTAAGAAAGTTTTTTCAGAGGCTTCGAAGATATAATCTCAAGCTCAATCCAGCAAAATGTGCTTTTGGAGTGCTATCAGGAAAGCTATTGGGATTCATAGTAAGCCGGCGTGGTATTGAATTAGACCCGTCAAAGATAAAATCAATCCAGAACCTGTCTCCGCCAAAGAACAAGAAAGAGGTGATGAGTTTGTTAGGCATGTTGAATAATATTAGCAGATTTATTGCTCAGTTGACATCAACATGTGAGCCCATCTTCAAATTATTGAAGAAAGATGCTGCGGTGAATTGGACTGAGGAATGTCAAGATGCATTTGACAAAATTAAAGGAATATTTGGCCAATCCTCCTGTGTTGGTTCCTCCAGAACCTGGAAGGCCCTTGATCCTTTATCTGACCGTATTGGATAATTCTTTTGGCTGTGTACTGGGGCAGCATGATGAAACAGGGAAGAAAGAGCAAGCAATATACTATCTCAGTAAGAAATTTACATCTTACGAGGTAAAATACACTCAGCTGGAAAGAACATGTTGTGCTTTAACATGGGTTGCGCAGAAGTTAAAACATTACTTGTCGGCTTATACCACTTATCCGATATCTCGGTTGGACCCGCTGAAGTATATCTTCCAGAAGCCTATGCCCATGGGATGGCTCGCTAAATGGCAAATTCTACTTACAGAGTTTGATATCATTTATGTAACTCGCACTACAATGAAAGCACAAGCAGTCGCTGACCATTTGGCAGAAATTCCGGTCGATGATATGTATGAACCATTAAAGACATATTTTCCTGATGAGGAGACATGAATATTGAAGAATTGGAACAAGATGACAAACCAGGCTGGAGAATGTACTTTGATGGGGCCATCAACAGCAAAGGGGTCGGAATTGGAGTAGTGCTCATTTCAGAAATGGGTCAGCATTATCCTGTTACCGCTCAGCTCCGGTTTTTTTGTACTAATAATATGGCCGAGTATGAAGCATGTATATTGGGATTGAGAATGGCAATAGACATGGGTGTTCAAGAGATTTTGGTCATGGGTGACTCGGATCTCTTGATACATCAGATTCAAGGAGAATGGGAGATAAGGGATTTGAAACTTATACCCTATCGACAGTGTCTGCATGAACTATCTCAGAGGTTTCGATCCATATAGTTCAAGCATATCCCAATGCACAACGAAGTTGCAGATGCCTTAGCCACATTATCGTCCATGTTGCACCATCCGGACAAAGCCTATATAGATCCACTATAGATACAAGTCCGTGATCAAAATTCTTATTGTTTCACAGTAGAAGAAGAACTTGACGGTGAGCCATGGTACCATGATATTAAAGAATATTTAAGGATAGGGGTGTACCCAGTACAAGCCACGGGAGATCAGAAAAGGGCTATAAGGCGATTAGCAAACGGATTTTTCTTCAGCGGAGGAGTTGTATACAAGAGAACTCCTGATTTGGGTCTACTGAGATGTATAGATGCATAGCAAGCCGCTACAATCATGGCTGAAATACATGCAGGGGCTTGCGGACCTCATATGAGTGGATATGTTTTGACCAAGAAAATACTAAGAGCTGGATACTATTGGCTCACCATGGAGCGTGATTGCATTAGATATGTGCGTAAATGCCACCAATGCCAGATACACGAAGATTTGATTCACTCCCCACCCTATGAGTTGCATACAATGTCAGCACCGTGGCCATTCGTCACTTGGGGCATGGATGTCATCGGCCCAATAGAACCTGCGGCATCTAATGAGCACAGGTTTATCTTGGTAGCAATTGATTATTTCACTAAATGGGTGGAGGCAAAGACATTTAAAGCAGTAACAAAGAAGGCGATAGTGGATTTCGTACATACAAATATCATTTGTCGCTTTGGAATTCCTAAGGTGATTATCACGGACAATGGAGCAAATCTTAACAGTCACCTCATGGCAGAAGCATGTCAAAAGTTCAAAATCCTGCACTGTAACTCTACACCTTATCGGCCTAAAGCAAATGGAGCAGTTGAGGCTGCGAATAAGAATATTAAGAAGATTCTCAGGAAGATGGTGGAAGAGTCGAGACTGTGGCATGAAAAATTACCATTTGCTCTAATGGGTTATCGTACAATTATACGTACGCCAATTGGTGCAACCCCTTACTCATTGGTGTACGGAACAGAGGCAGTCATACCTGCAGAAATTGAAATACCTTCCCTCCGGATCATAGCTGAGGCTGAAATTGACGATGATGAATGGGTAAAAGACCGGCTAGAGCAATTGAGCTTGATCGATGAAAAAGGTTAGCAGCAGTCTGTCACGGACAGTTGTATTAACGGAGGATGGCCAGAGCATACAACAAGAAAGTACGTCCACGAAAATTCGAAGTTGGACAGTTGGTGCTAAGACGTATTTTACCACACTGGACCGAAGCAAAAGGAAAGTTTGCACCTAATTGGCAAGGGCCATTCATGGTGTCTCAGGTATTGTCCAACGGAGCTTTATATCTAACAGATGTGGAAGGGAAATGTGTAGAGACTTCTATCAACTCCAATCCAGTTAAGAGATACTATGTATGATTCCTTTTTCATACGAACAATTGTATTTGTCATAATTTTGAAATTGAAATGATGAAGGTATTTTATTTCTCTATCCAAACATTTTACCCATTGCTACCCCTTTTGAGCCTTATTGTATTATTCTTTCATACCCCTCTCTCGGAATCAATTATGAACAATGAAATGAAAAGAAAAGAAAAGAGAAGATTATTGAAGAAAAAAAAAAGGAAGAGAATGAAAAGAAAAGAAAAAGAGAATGAAGCAAAATGAAAATGAAGAAAAATGAAAAAAAAATGATGAAAAAGAAAAGAAAAAAAAGATATTGAAAAAAAAATATACAAAAGAAAAATCGGGAAAAAGTCAAATGACGAAGGTATCTTATGATCTGAACTACGTCTGACTTGATCCCGAAAGGGTACGTAGGCAGCCTCAATGAGGTTTAGTCACGACAGAAATAAAATTCGAAATTCCCCAAAATTGAAACTGGGGCAGAAGTTATGTTTTATGATTTTGAGAGTTGTAATTATTTTTGAACCCTCGTTTAAATTTTGAGCCTTTATACCCTTCTTTCTAAACTCATCCAAAAGACACATTACGGTCCAAAGAAAGACCTTCTGATTGATTTCAAGAAAATGACGATACAACAGGAATAAAGAGAAACATGTCATGGACAATACCTGGAAGTTTGGAAACAGAAAAATAAAGAAAATAAATGAGAGAGTCTTATTGGTGAAAACCCTAACGGGCACCATAAGGCAAATGTGAGGTGCGAGAAAAATAAATGAGAGAGTCTTATTGGTGAAAACCCTTACGGGCACCATAAGGAGAAAGTGAGGAATGACCTGACGGAAGGAAGATGGCAAAATAAGAAAGGTTTGGGTTGATGGAAAAGTGAAATTAAGCTAGCAACAATTTGATTGGACAGACCGGGTCAGATATCCAAATGCATGGCAGGGTCAAAAGAATCAGCCTTCATACCCAGATAAGTTCTGTCTTTACTTCAAAATACCCTCACCCCTGAAATTCAGGTCATTGCATTTCATTCTATTTGTTCAAAAAAACAGTTGCCAATTGAAAGCTAGCTACCAGCTTCTCATGTTAGATGGCGTAATAACAATGGGTCCTTCAAAGGAAAAAAGAAAATAAAAACACATGGCGGTCATATAGCCAAAGGGAATAAAAGAAAAAAAAGAAACAAAACGAGAAAAGCAAAGGGGATTACAAGAGAAAAATAGAGAAGACAATCAGGAATAAATTGCAAAGCAGAATGAAGCAAGATGAGGCAGACAATGGAAGCAAGGCCAGCAAGAATGCCAGTTGCTAACCATCATTTTATAACTAATAAATTGTTGGCTGATTTCGACAGGGACAAAAGATTCAAATTCTCACTAATCACTTTAAAGTGAACGTGACCAATGTGGGAGAAAACATCAAAAAGAAACAGCAATAAAGAAGAGAATCCACAATGGAGAACTCAGTAATCAGGAACCTACCCGAACAATAATGGACGTATTATCTTTTCCAAATTTACACCCCAGTTATCAAACTGAGGGAATACTTTTCTGCATTTTTATTTCTGTATCAGGCGCCCACCTGGATAATAAGGGAATATTTTTCTGCATTTTCATTTCTGCATCAGGCACCCACCTGGATAATGAGGGAATATTTTTCAGCATTTTCATTTCTGCATCAGGAGCCCACCTGGATAATGAGGGAATATTTTTCGCATTTTTATTTCTGCATCAGGCGCCCACCTAGATAATGAGGGAATACTTTTCTGCATTTTCATTTCCAGAATTTACACCTAGTTATCAAACTGAGGGAATATTTTTCTGCATTTTCATTTCTGCATCGGGCGCCCACCTGGATAATGAGGGAATATTTTTCTGCATTTTCATTTCTGCATCGGGCGCCCACCTGGATAATGAGGGAATATTTTTCTGCATTTTCATTTCTACATCAGGCGTCCACTTGGATAATGAGGGAATATTTTTCAGCATTTTAATTTCTGTTCAGGCGCCCACCTGTATAACGAGGGAATACTTTTCAGCATTTTAATTTCTGTTCAGGCACCCACCTGTATAACAAAGGAATACTTTTCAGAATTTTAATTTTTGTTCAGGTGCCCACCCGTATAACGAGGGAATACTTTTCAGCATTTTAATTGTTTTCTAACAAGAGTAACACCATAACATATGGAAAGCCTCACACTGCGGCAGAGAAAAAAGTTTCTCTAACAAAGTAACACCATAATACATTGAAAGCCCCATACTGGGTCAGAGGAAAAAGTTTTCTTTGATTTTGCAATAAGCATGTATCAACCTGAAGAGCAAGAAGCACATTTCGAAGTCATATAAATGGAGGAAAGCAGTATGTTGGAAGCAAGTCATAAGCGAAAATTCACAAAGATGGAAGATGCAAATAAAGAGCAACATGCAATATGGAAGAGCAAGGCAATACAAGAAGACAAGACATAGATAGGATTTTCTTGTAATTCATAGACCATAGCTTAGAATAGCTTCTTTGTTTTATTTTTATCCCAGTGTAATATGGAGTCAGTCAGAAATAACAGCAACAACAACAGCAACAACAAATCCCCGGGTAGTTTCAAACTACCAGACCTTCCCAAACTATACTGACCTGATTCCTGTTTAGCCCAGGATATGTGGGCAACCTCTGAAGCAGGATTGGTCAAAAGTATTTCAAAATGCTTCGTACGGAATATGCAAGTGGGCAAAAATCTCTCATTACTGCTCACTTATCTTTGCACTAAAACTCTTCGTGTTTCCGAGCAAAAAGGGGCAGCTGTGAGCACGTGATTTTTGCCCTAAGATATTAAATTCCAATATATATATATATAAAATAATACAAAAATGATTTTTGTTTGCAATTGTGTGATTTAGTTGAAATGCCAGTGTTTTTGTTTGAAAATAAAATTGAAATGAAAATACAAAAGAAATCAATTAGGAAAATATCACAAAAATGTTAAAATTTAGAAAATCAAGTAAAAATGCAATAATACCGGAAAATAGAGTAAAAATGCAAAAATATCTGAAAAATAAGAAAAAATGCAAATATGAGAAGTAATAGAAATATAAAACAAGCATAAAATAAATTATACAAAAACATAAAAACAAAATACAGAAAGTAAATAAAACACAAATAAAAATACAAATATACAAAATTTGGGCCAAATACATATTCAACCCAATACAAACTACACAAAACCAGGCCCAAACGAAGGGAACCCGGTCTGCCCAGTCTTGAAACCAAACAACGCCCTCTAAATACAATGAATCTAGGCCCTTGATACACTTGATCAACGGACCAGGTAAGGCGGTGACACCTTATGAATGAAACGACGTCGTCCTTAGAACTAATCACTGCCGTCCAATGCGTTTGATCAGACGGACAAGGCTGATGAGCCAATTAATTGAAATGACATAGTTTAATTAACTAATATTGACCGTTCAAATAAATTGATCTAACGGACTCTAGAAGACCTCCTATTAATCTACATGACGACGTTTAGGAAGAGATGATCCTAGCCATCCATTTCAGTTGATCCAATGGCCAGGATTCATCAACTTAAGATTGATTATATACTCCCCTCTCCCTGTTTTGTCTGTCATTACACACACATTTGTATACATCTAACCCTAGCCGCCCTTAAGTCGTCTCCTTCCCCCTTCCTCCAGTCTCCCATGGAGACCACCGGAGACTGGTACAGTCTCTGTCTCCGGCCTAAGCCCATCCCCCAAACACCCTTCTCACCACCAAATAACCCTTAACCCCCATTAATCACAACTAGAAAACCAACAGTCTCCCTATTCTTGAAAATCCGGTCGCCGTAACTCTAGCAGGCGACCACCCAAGGTATGAACCAAGGTCTCAAAATAACACCATCAGACCACCTTGAGGCAATTTATCGCCCTTTCTAGGTGGTTTCCCTCGAATAAGCCCCAAACCCGTCGAATATTCAAAAAACACTCGCCGAAACCCTACTCCGGCGAGTACCAAAAACAAACCCATACCCAAAACGTTACCCCCTGGCCTCCAGACTACCCCTCACACACTCAAATCGAACCCCAAAGCCCGTTTGGAGGGTCCTGCACTCAGAAGACTAACAGTTTTCGAAGCTATGCAAATCAAAAAAAGTGAAAAGAACAAAGAAGAAAGAAAGAAAGAAAAGGAAAAAGGAAAAAGGAAAAAAGAAAAGGCCTGAAAAAATCTAAGTATCCCCCACCTTTGCTTTCATTCAGTGATGTTATGTGTACTGAAAAATTGCTTCTTTACATGCCTACTATGCTTGTTTGAATCTGTTCCTATGCATGTCTAAAAATATGAATCTATCTCTGCTTTTAATTCATACTTGTTCATGCGAGCCCTGAATCTCATACATGCCTAAAAATTATAAGTGTTCTTAGGGTTTTGATATTAACTACTCATGAATCATGTGCTAATTAGCCAGTTTTATGTGATTGTTCATTATATTCTGTCTTGATTGGGTTTTAGTTAGTTGGAATTCAACCATTATCAAATTTCTCCTCTGAGTTCTGATTAATTGGAAGTTAATTCGTGATTAAGGTTATATGTGCAAAACAACATGAATCTGGCTATATTTGTAACTTGATTTGTATGTGAGTTCATTCTGAACCTTTGAGTGCTTATGTTACTTAGGTCATGAGTATAAATGTCTTGTGGCTACGTTTGTGAGTTAAGTCTGGGTTTTGATTAAGTGGTTATGTTCTGATTAGTGGCTATGTTTTGATTGGTGACAATTTGTAAAAGTGACTAATAATGAAAAGGATGTAGTCTGAAATTGATTAAGTATTAAAGGCAAGGCCTAGTGGTTATTTGTTAAATGAGTGCTGGCCTAGTCCTGCCAGACCTAAGGCAGGTCAGGTAAATATACATAAATAAAAGGGGTAAAAGGGGAAGAATAAAGGGCATTTCTGTAGATTAAATAGAGCATATAGGGATAAAAGTGACTTTAAAGCTTGGTATTTCTGAAATTACTTAGATAATAAAGGATAGACTGGGTAGAGCTAAAAGGCATTAATGAAATAAACCTTAGCAAGTGAGGGCAGTTAGGTAAAACATGCGTAATAGAACCTAATAGAACTACCTATAACCTTCTAGCAGGGGTCTTATGGCAGTTCGATACATTTTGAACAGACCATTCTATAATTATTTGAAAAAATAGGGTGAGGGAAATACAATTAACTTATTTGAAATACCCCCCAAAATACCTCTATAAATAAGCTTCCAATAAGCCTGAAAAAGGGGTTCTAAAATTTAGAGTTAGACATTGATTGGAAACTAAGGGTTCCACACATTTAGAAAAGCTGATTAACTCGAGTATTACTTTGGTAATCTCTATGGGTCGTTTCTTCACTGGTTTATCTCGACTTTGCTGGGTTCTCCAATTTTGCTTGTGTTGATTTGCTCGGTTCTATATGTTGGAGTTTTGGTAGTTGTTGATGTGTTGATTCGTTTTACTGCTGTTGCTATATCATTGTTGCTGTTGCTGACTATTCTTCTTCTCCAACTCTAGACTCATCAATTTGTTACTTGAACCAAGTACACTACTATGACTTGAAGTTGTAAATGAGCTGCTGATTGGAGAAATAAAATGATAATCATGTTTAGCTAAATCTTCGTGTATTTGTTATTTCATTATGTAGTTTAAAAGTACTTAGATCCTTGTAATTCATTTAGGACTTGATTGTAATAATTAGTGGACTGTACGTATGCTTTTAACTCGGTAATAGCAGTAGTGATATAAATGATAGGACAAATAAGCTAGGTAGAGAAGAGTCACTTAAACCTAAGACTAAAACTGGTATAAGTTTAGTTAAATCGTTCGGATTTGAAACTAGCAAAAACTAGACATGAAGTATTAATATTTGGACGTTCTATGTTCCGAATCTGGATTAGTTAATTGTAAAAGTCTAAGTAGTTTCGTACCTCAAACTCTGTTACTGATATTTAAGTTGATTTAGCTGTGAATTCGTTTTGAGATTCTTCTAATAGTAATTCAAACATGTTTAATTAAAACTAGAATACTGTTTTCTTCAGTTAAATGGAAAATGATAAAAATGATTTTGCAATTAGCGTTCTAGTAGTCATTTTCTATCAAATTTGACTAGATGAATAATAGTATTGGTGTAAATCCCTATGTCAGAACTATTAGTTAATTAGAAGTGATTACATGAAAACTGGTGTTTGCAAAATACTTAGTTAATAATAATAGTTGTCGCATATTGTGAAATGTGAAGGATCCGGGCCTGAATATGAAATTAGGCCTTGATCAAAATGAGACGGCACTAATTCCTGTAAAAGGGAATAAGTACTGGGCTGCAGAAGCCCAGCACTTCTCTGCAAATCGCTAAGCCAGTTCATGGTCCAGGCCCAATAAAATACGGCCTGGACGATAATACAGAATGACTTGGAATTAATATGAAAACAAATATATTAGGATGAGAAAAAACAGAAATAGAGAATATAGTATGCTTTAGGAAGAACCTTAATAAAAACGGAGATGAGCCTCGCCAAATCATAAAGGCATAGTTGTGGGGCCCTCAATGATTTCCTATAAAAAATGTTATAAATCGGAAAGACCGTTTAGCGAATTCCACGGTCTCTCCCAAATTAACAAGACGTAGACACCTTAGGGCATGATTTATAATAAATATACATTCCTTATACGAGTGCACATTTATGTGACTCAAATCCAAATCCCGGTGAAGCTGAAATGTATTAAGGTCACAGGCGTACTGGTTGCGGTGTGACCTGAAATGCATTTTTGCAACGTCGCAAAAATCTTAAAATTAACAAAAGGCGGAATACCAATAACATTTGAAACTGAAGCATATAAGGGAATCAGATAAAAACAAATATGGCAGTTGAGCAACCGTGCTAGAACCACGGAATCCGGGAGTGCCTAACACCTTCTCCCGGGTTAACAGAATTTCTTATCCAGATTTCTAGTTTCGCGGACTGTTAAACAGAGTCATAATTTCCTCGGTTCGGGATTAAACATGTGACTTGGGACACCATTATCTTCCCAAGTGGCAACTCTGAAAATTAATAAATAAAATCCCGTTCCGAATGTTCTTTAATTGGAAAAACTTCTTTCCCGCTAATATTGTTATATCTCTTTCTGGGGTGTAATAGTAGATAGTTGGGACATTTCGGTTAAGAAAAAGGAGGTGTGACAATCCTGAAGAAACAAAGGAATTGCAAAGACAAGTAGAGGAGCTGCTTGATAAGGGATTTGTTAGAGAAAGTATGAGTCCATGTTATGTACCCGTACTTTTGGTGCCAAAGAAGGATGGCACTTGGAGGATGTCTGTGGACTGCCGCGCTATCAACAAAATAACGGTAAAGTATCGCCATCCTATCCCTTGTTTAGATGATATGCTTGACCAATTGCATGGTTCACAAATATTCTCTAAAATGTATTTGAAGAGTAGATATCACCAATTAGAATGAATCTGGAGATGAGTGGAAAACTGCCTTTAAAACTAAATATGGATTGTATGAATGGTTAGTGATGTCGTTCAGGTTAACTAATGCACCTAGTACATTCATGAGGTTAATTAACCATATCTTTAAGGATTTTCATGTAAAATTTGAAGTTGTTTATTTTGATGATATTCTGATCTTTTCTAAATCTTTAGAAGAACATGTCGAACCTTTTAAACAAGTTTGTAATGTGCTTAGGGAGCAATAACTGTATGCAAATCTATCCAAGTGCACGTTTTGTGTAGATAAGGTAGTTTTTATGGGTTTTTTTGTGAGTTCTAAAGGTGTTGGTGTAGATGAGGATAAAATCAAAGCAATTAAAGATTGGCCTACACCTAATAGCATTACTGAAGTTAGAAGTTTCTATGGACTTGCTAGCTTTTATAGGAGATTTGTTAGAGATTTTAGTTCAATTGCTGCACCTTTAACCGAAGTCATTAAGAAGGATAAGGTCTTTAATTGGGGAAAAGAACAAGAGCTTGCATTTAATATTTTAAAGGATAAATTGTGTTCTGCTCCCTTTTTACAATTACCCGATTTTAATAAGTCTTTTGAAATTGAATGTGATGCATCTGGTAGAGGCATTGGGGCTGTTTTAATTAAAGATTTGAAACCAATCGCTTATTTTAGTGAGAAGATGAATGGAGATGTATTGAATTATTCTACTTATGATAAAGAATTGTATGCCTTGGTAAGGGCTCTTGCTACATGGCAACATTATTTGTGGCCAAAGGAGTTTGTGATAAAAACTGACCATGAGTCCTTAAGATACTTGAAAAGCCAAGGGAAATTGAGTAGAAGACATGCCAAATGGGTTGAATTCATTGAGACATTTCCTTATGTGATTAGCTACAAGCAAGGTAAAGACAATATAGTTGTTGATGCGCTTTCAGGAAGGTACGCTTTTAATTCTACTCTTACTTCTAAATTGATGGGATTTGATCATATTAAGGAATTATATGTTGATGATTCTGATTTTAATGTCGCATTTTCAGCATGTTTAAATGGGCCTTTTGAGAAGTATAATATGAAAGATGGGTTTCTTTTTAAAGAGAATAAACTTTGTGTCCCTAATTGTTCTTTGCGAGAAGTTTTTGTGAGGGAAGCACATTGTGGGGGACTTATGGGGCACTTCGGTGTGCCTAAAACACTTGACATACTTGCTGAAAATTTCTGTTGGCCTAATATGAGAAAAGATGTCGAAAAATTTTGTTCTCAATGCCTTGAATGCAAACAAGCTAAATCTAAAGTGTTGCCACATGGTTTATACATGCCATTACCTGTGCCTATTTCACCTTGGATTGATATTTCTATGGACTTTGTGTTAGGACTGCCTAGAACAAGGTATGGTAAGGATAGCATCTTTGTTGTGGTAGATAGGTTCTCAAAAATGGCTCGTTTCATTCCTTGTTTAAAGACTAAGGATGCTTCTCATGTTGTTGATTTATTTGTTAGAGAAGTTGTTAAATTGCATGGTATACCTCGAACTATTGTTAGCGATAGGGATGCTAAGTTTCTAAGCCACTTTTGGCGTGTGCTTTGGGGAAAATTGGGCACGAAGTTGTTGTTTTCTACTTCGTGTCATCCACAGATGGGGAAACAAAGGTAGTAAATAGAACTTTAGGAAATATGTTAAGGGTTGTTCTCAAAGGAAAGTTAACTTCTTGGGAGGAGCACTTGCCTATGGTAGAATTTGCTTATAATCGAACTGTTCATTCATTTACTAGTTATTCTCCTTTTGAAGTTGTATATGGCTTAAACCCTTTACACCCCTTGACTTATTGCTCTTGCCTACTAATGAGATAGTTAGTCTTAATGGAAAGAAGAAAGCTGACTTGATGAAGACTATTCATGAGCATATGAGACTTGCAATTGAGAGGAGGAATGAGCAAGTAGCTAAACGAAGGAATAAAAGTCGAAAATTAGTTATCTTTGAGCATGGTGATTTGGTTTGGGTTCATATGAGGAAGGAGAGATTTCCTTCAAAAAGGAAGACAAAATTGCACCCTAGAGGAGATGGACCATTTAAAGTACTTGAACGAATTGGAGATTGTAATGACCTGACCCGTCGTTACGGGAATTACCACATACGTTACCTTGCAGTTACATGTTTTATGCTTTTATATCAGTGTTAGAGTTTATCGGGTGAGTTAGGAGTGATTCGGGTTGAAAATGAGGCATATAGCCTTTTTGAAGGAAGTTTGAATATGGAAAGTCAACCTGGAGTTGACTATTTAGTTAGATTGCTCGGAATCGAATTCTGATGATTTGGTTAGTTCCGGGAGGTGATTTGTGACTTAGGGGAGCGATCGGAATTGAATTTGGAGGTCCGGTGTAGTTTTAGGCTTGAATTGGCTAAGGTTGAATTTTGGCGAAATCTGAACGGTAGGTGAGATTTTGATCCGGGTATATCGATCCTATCTTATTACTATTGGGTGTCTGGAGACCCGAGTTGACTTGTTACTATTTGGCATGGTAGATTTTGACGTGATTTTGGGCATTGATTGGTTATCTCCTTACCATGCGATTCTGGACTGTCATGCCAAGACAGTCACACTAGCTATTCCAGGTAATCCGAGGATCGAGTGGCGTGGCTTGACTGATTATGTCTCCGAGAGGGTGATTTCCTATATAAAGGCCCAACGAATGATTAGGAAGTGTTGTTTATCTTATTCGGCCTTCATTAGAAATGTTGAGGCCGAGACACCCAGTCTTGATTCGGTCCCCGTTGTGAGGGAGTTTCAGGATGTATTTCCAGCAGACCTGCCAGGCATGCCGCCTGATAGAGATATTGATTTTGGTATTGACTTGGTGCCGGGCACTCAGCCCATTTCTATTCCTCCCTATCGCATGGCACCAGCGGAGTTAAAAGAGTTGAAAGAATAGCTTCAGGAACTCTTAGATAAGGGTTTCATTCGCCCGAGTGTGTCACCTTGGGGTGCACCGGTATTGTTTGTAAAGAAGAAAGATGTCAGAATGAGAATGTGCATTGATTACAGGCATCTGAACAAGGTAACAGTGAAGAATATGTACCCACTGCCTCGTATTGAGGACTTGTTTGATCAGCTCCAAGGAGCTAGTGTATTTTCTAAGATTGATCTTCGATCGGGCTATTATCAGTTGAAGATCAGAGATTCTGATATTATGAAGATAGCCTTCAGGACGAGATATGGGCACTATGAGTTTTTAGTGATGTCTTTTGGGCTGACTAATGCCCCAGCCGTGTTCATGCATTTCATGAACAATGTGTTCCGGCCGTATTTGGATTCTTTCGTGATCGTTTTCATTGATGATATTCTGGTGTATTCACGCAGCCAGGAGGAGCATGCACAGCACTTGAGGGTGGTATTGCAGAGGTTGAGAGAAGAAAAGCTTTATGCAAAATTCACTAAGTGTGAGTGTGTGACTTTTCTAGGACATGTAGTGTCCAGTGATGGTATTCGGGTTGATCCACAGAAGGTCGAGGCGGTGTAGAATTAGCCCAGACCTTCCTCAGCTATTGAGATTCGGAGTTTCCTCGGTTTGGCAAGTTATTACCGCCAGTTTGTTCAGGGTTTCTCATCTATTGCTTCACCTTTGACGAAGCTGACAGAGAAGAATGCTCCGTTTGTGTGGTCTGATGAATGTGAGGAGAGCTTCCAAAAGCTCAAGGCGGCTTTGACCACAGCTCCAATACTTGTGTTGCCATCAACTTTCGGGTCTTATACGGTATATTCTGATGCTTCCAGAGTTGGGATCGGTTGTATGTTGATGCAGGAGGGTAGAGTTATTTCATATGCTTCTCGTTAGCTAAAGCCCCACGAGAAGAACTACCCTGTTCATGATTTAGAGTTAGCTGCTATTGTTCATGCCTTCAAAATTTGGAGGCATTACCTGTATGGTGTATCTTGTGATGTATATACAGACCACCAAAGCCTTTAGCATTTGTTTAAGTAGAAAGATCTCAATTTGAGGCAGCGGAGATGGCTTGAATTGCTTAAAGACAATGATATTACCATTTTGTACCATCCCGGAAAGGCCAATGTTGTGGCTGATGCATTGAGCTGGAAGGCTATTAGTATGGGCAGCCTGGCATATATTCCAGTTGGGGGGAGACCCCTTGCAGTGTATGTTCAGGCGTTAGCTAATCAGATGGTGAGGCTGGATATTTCTGAGCCCAGTCGGGTTATGGCTTGTGTAGTAGCTCGTTCTTCTTTATATGATCGTATTTGAGAGCGCTAGTATGATGATCCACAATTGCTTGTCCTTAAGGACAGAGTTCAACATGATGATGCCGGAGATGTCACTATTGATAGTGATGGTGTGTTGCGGATACAGGGACGGATATGCGTGCCCAATGTTGATGGCCTTCGTGAGTTGATATTGGAGGAGGCCCACAGCTTGTGGTATTCTATTCCTCCACGAAAAGATGTATCAGGATTTGAGGCAGCATTATGGTGGAGAAAGATGAAGAAAGATATTGTGAATCACGTGGCACGGTGTCTAAATTGTCAGCAGGTCAAGTACGAGCATCAGAGACCTGGTGGTGTGTTCCAGCGTATTGATATTCCTGAGTGGAAGTGGGAAAGGATCACTATGGACTTCGTTAGTGGACTCCCTCGGACAGCGAGAAAGTTTGATTCAGTTTAGGTGGTTGTGGATAGGCTGACCAAGTCGGCTCACTTCATTCCAGTGTGTACTACATACTCCTCGGAGCGGTTGGGCAGAGATATTCATCCGTGAGATAGTGAGATTGCATGGAGTTCCCATTTCTATTATATCAGATAGAGGTACCCAGTTCACTTCTCAGTTCTGGAGGACATTTCAGCGAGAGTTGGGTTCACAGGTAGAGCTGAGCACAGCATTTCATCCACAGACGGATGGGCAGTCTGAGCGTACTATTCAGATATTGGAGGACATGTTGCGTGCTTGTGTTATTGACTTTGGTGGTTCATGGGCTGATTACTTGCCTCTTGCGGAGTTTGCTTATAATAATAGCTATCAGTCCGGCATTCGGATGGCACCGTATGAAGCTTTATATGGGAGGCGGTGTAGGTCTCCAGTCGGTTGGTTTGAGCCCGGCGAGGCTAGATTGTTGGGGACAGAGTTAGTTCGGGATGCCTTAGACAAGGTGAAGGTGATTCAGGAGAGACTTCGCACAGCTCAATCGCGTCAGAAGAGTTATGCGGACCGGAAGGTCCGAGATGTGTCCTATTCAGTGGGTGAGAAGGTGTTGCTGAAGATTTCGCCTATGAAGGGTGTTATGAGGTTTGGAAAGAAAGGAAAGTTGAGCCCAAGGTTCATTGGACCTTTTGAGGTGCTTAGGAAAGTTGGGGAGGTAGCCTATATGCTTGCTTTGCCACCTAGTTTGTCGGGAGTTTACCCGTTGTTCCATGTATCTATGCTCCGGAAGTATGTTGGAGACCCGTCTCACGTGTTAGACTTCAGCACGATACAACTAGATGAGGACTTGACCTATGATGTGGAGCCGGTATCCATTTTGGGTCGACAGGTTCGTAAGATGAGATCCAAGGACATAGCTTCTGTGAAAGTTTAGTGGAGAAGTCGTCCCGTGGAGGAAGCAACTTGGGAGACTGAGCAGGAGATGCGGAGCAGATATCCACACTTATTTGATACTTCAGGTACATTTCTTAACCCGCTCGCGGACGAGCGTTTGTTTAACTTGGGGAGAATGTAACGACCCGGCCCGTCGTTATGGGAATTACCACCCCGTTACCTTGCATTTACATGTTTTATGCTTTTATATCAGTGTTAGAGTTTATCGGGTGAGTTAGGAGTGATTCGGGTTGAAAATGAGGCATATAGCCTTTTTGAAGGAAGCTTGAATATGGAAAGTCAACCTGGAGTTGACTATTTAGTTAGAGTGCTCGGAATCGGATTCTAATGATTCGGTTAGTTCCGGGAGGTGATTTTTTGTGACTTAGGGGAGCGATCGGAATTGAATTTGGAGGTCCGGTGTAGAAATAGGCTTGAATTGGCTAAGGTTGAATTTTGGCGAAATCCGAACGGTAGGTGAGATTTTGATCCGGGGGTCGGAATGGAATTCCGATAATTCCTGTAGCTTCGTTATGTGATTTTGGATATGTCTGCAAATTTTCGGGTCATTCGGACGTCGTTTGATCGGGTTTTGGATTGAATGTTAGTTTTGAAAGTTTTGAAGAAACTTAGGCTTGAATCCGTGTGGAAATGGTGATTTTGATGTTTAGGATGGTGTTTTTGTGATTGGAACAAGTCCGTATTATGTTTTGGAGTAGGTTGGTGGTTTTCGTTGGGGTCCCGAGGGCCTCGGGATGAATTCGGACCATCATCCGGGCATTTTAGACTTGGAAAAACCTGCAGAAAATTGCAAGTGTGTGCAGCAGGGAATAAGCCTTCGCGTTCGCGTGCAGGCAGTCACGTTCGCAAAGGCCAGGCAGGCTAATGCATAGCGTTCGCGTGAGAGTGGGTCGCGTTCGCGAAGAGGAAAAAGTCGAAGCTTCGCGTTCGCATGAGGACCTACGGTTCGCGTATAAGAGAAATCCGGCACTGGGAGATTGTGCTAAGCGAACGCGTGGGAGACGCCGCATTCGCGAAGGGTTAACTGAGCGAGTCATCGCGGACGCGTGAATCCCATCGCGGACGCGTAAAGTAACGGGTCTGTCAGTGAAATTAAATTGCAGAAACAGTGTGGTCACGGGTTCATTCACCAAAAACACGAATTTTGAACCCTAGAGAGAAGAACTCACGGGAAAACGCTGGGATTTCATCGGGTAATCATTGGAGGTAAGTTTCTTGACTCAAAAACGTAATTTTATGGTAGAATTAACATCAATCTTCATGAAATTGGGTAGAAACTGTGAAGAATTAGGGCCTAGGTATTGAAAACAAATTTTTGAGTTTTGAAAGGCCATTCGAACTCCGATTTTGATAAATTTTATATGCACGAACTCGTGGCGAGACAAGGATCGCATTGGTACTAATTTCGGAATTTTTCGGGCAGCGGGCCCGGGGTCGGGTTTTACCAACTTAGTGTATTTATGCGTTTTTCATGTAAATTGAATTGGGTTATGTTTCTTTGACCCGTAAATGACATAATTATTGTGGTTTGGATAGATTCTACGCGCGAGGCAGCAAAGTCTAAAGGAAAAGGCATTACGGATGAGTCTACGTCCGGCTAGAGGTGAGTAGTTTGTGTATATGGTAGCCTAAGGGTTCGAAACCCCGGCTTAGCACATTGTGACGCTAGTAGGGTGTGGCTCGCACCCCGTGGCAGGTTCGGGAGTGATCGTGACTGGGGATTGAGACTTGGTCCATCCCGGATATGAATAATATGTTATTAGTGGTTGAAAAATGTTGTATTTGATATAATTGTGGGCTGTAAGCCATGTTTGGGGCCTTGTGCCGACCTGTAGTATCCCTAGGGGATAGTTATATGTATGATAGCTATACTTGCTTAATCACTGATCTCAGTCCTGGTTTGAAATTACAGTATTGAATTGCTAAGTCACCTGTTTTGCAAAAAATTAAATAAAAGTTAACGTATTTTCATAATTAATGAAAGGAACCTGGAAATAAATAATTTGAGCTGTTTTGTGACTTATATGATTGTTGTGGACTGATGATGGATCGGGCTGCACACTGCAACTGTTGATATGCTATGAGGATCGGGTTGCACGCCACAGCGGTATTGCGCTTGGGCTGTAGGAGCCCCTCCGGAGTCTGTACACACCCCCAGTGAGCGTCGTCGACGTTAAATGGATCGGGCTACATGCCGTAGCGATTATGTGCATTGCATTGCATCTTTCTCTGTTGAATTATCTGTTATAATTGTATTGTACTGATGTTGCTAGTTCGTAGGAGGATCGGATTGTAGTTTAGCTTCATTTTATGGTATTCTGTGGATTTCTTACTTTCAGCTACTTGTATATATTTATTACTCACT
>JASVEL010006949.1:0-113994 GCA_032618575.1 Nicotiana noctiflora
TTATGTTTGCTCATATGAACCAACCCCTCAACAACTTTCCGAGACCCACTTCCCCCTGACTTCAAGCCACTCGCTTCTACCCCTTCATGTTCAACCCCACAAATAGCAGGTACTACACTATTCCCAATTCCCCTTTCTTTACCACATGCACCCTATCTCTCTATTTCTTTTTAATAATTCTTTTTACCTCCACTCCTATGTTTCTCAGGCAATTCAACATCCTTAATTGGTCCAACCAGAACAAACCTAGTCTCTAAATTTTCATTTATTTATTTTATTTTTGATTATCAGTAATCTGAGTTCTTCTAAAATAAAACTTTGACCGAAATTCAATTTTTTTGGTTAAACAATTCTCTCATACTATGGCAATTTTGGTAATAATAAAGTATTTTTTTATAGTTTTTGTTAATATTTTCATAACTTTTATGCATATGCCGAGTTTATTCGTTATATAGAAAGATGGATGGGTTCAAAATTCTGAGCTTTGTTATCATTAATGGAATTTTGACAAAAAAAAATAAGGCGAAATGGCTCCCTGGCCATTTAAACTTGTATCGGTCAGTAAAGCCGATACATGAACTTATATTTTTCCCATTTGAATACTTCAACTTGATGAAATGAATGCTAATAAACAATTTCTGTTGAACGTGTTCTCCAATCGATCTGACATGAATGCCATGTCACATGTTTGGTCTTTATTATATGACATATGAGTTTTTGTGTCCTATATTATTAGAAAAAAAATTAATCTTTAAAATTTTTAAATTCTTTTTTTTTCTCCACCATACACAGCCAATTGTCCACCAACAACTCCAAACCTAAGCCATTTAAACCACCTTATCTTCTTCTTCCTATATGAAAGCTTCGTCTAAACAACAATATAGCCTACTGCCCTTTTCTGCTATGACAACCTGTATATATAGCATGTGTTATATACAGACTATTCACAACGTTGCAATGGATGATAACTTTAGAGTACGGGTGGACAAAGTCATCGGCTCTCTAACTTCGACGGAGATGACGACAATGCCCTCGTCCGATTTGAGTTATCTCCAGTGTTTAACCGGCGATGAGATGCACAAAAGGGAATAGGACAGGGATAGTCCTTCCCGAGAACTACTCGACTTTGATTTCAAACTGTGCCCTCTTCATATTGACGACTCCTTTGCTATGCCCTACCTGCAAACCCTATATTTCCCCAAAACAGCTCCAGTACGATCTGGAAGAGCTCAGTGACGGCCAAGAAGAACCAGATGATGATGATGCTGATGAATCGGATATCCGATCTTGCATTTCTTTTTCCAGTAAATCAACGCATAATAATTTGGACTATTTTTAGATTTGTGCTTGCCATCCTTGTGCAGGAGCCATTTAGTGAATGTGAAAGAGAAAGGGAAAAAGAAAGGGGAAGGAGAGGGAAAGTAGGATAGAAAATGAATTTTTTTTTTTACAGGATGTGGGAGTTGCTTGGGAAGATGAGAGAGGTAGGAGGGGAGGGGAAAAGAGAAGGGAAATAGAAAGGTCTTTTTTTTTTCTTTCTTATTTATATATTATTCTATTTTAAATATTTTTAATAAAAATAAAACTATTCACGCATCTTGGCAGCATGATTTGCACTTAATTTAGCCATGTAAGCTGTGCCACTCTTACATAGGTTTGGTCAATGGTCAAATGTGTTTATTAGCCTTCATTTTGTCTAGTTGAAGTGTTCAAATAGAAAAAATATAAGTTCATGTATCGGCATTACAAACCGATACAACTTTAAGTGGCCAAGAAGACATTGCGCTAGAAAAACGAACAATAAATAAATCTTACCCTTTCAACTTTAAGAGATGCACACGTGTCACTTATCTAAGACTGTATTGGTATCTAATGGAGCAATTCGTAATGGAGCCGAGCCGCTCCCAAAATGTATATTGCAAGTATAAAAAGAACAGAGAGAAAATCGCCCGCCAATATTCACATTTCGGAGTGCAACGAATCTTTGAGTCCCCAACCATGGCGACTCGGCGGCGGATATTCAAGAAGTACCTGATCGCCGTAGCCGGCTTATCTGGCGCCGCAGTTACTTTTCAAACCTTGAACCCTAACTCTCTCCCCTCTTCCACCGATTCACCTTTCATCAACGGCATCATTCGCTCCTCCCGAGCTCTCCTCACGGTGTGTTTTCTTCTTCTTGTTGAAATTGCATTCATTGAACTTAGTTTTCCTGCGCCACTGATTTTTATTTTTATTTTTTTCTATTCTTGAAGATTACTTCCAGTGTGGTTGACTACAAGTACTCTTTGTACGGCTTCCATCCTGATAGTGATGAGTATCGCCTTGCTCTTTCTAAGGTTCGCTCTTTAAATCGGTTCTTGTAATCTGTGCTTCAGTAGTTTCATATGTGAATCTAAAATAACATAGTGATAATTAATTTCTTGAATAAGTTAAGCACTCATATGTGGTTGCACTGGCAGAGCCAGAATTTTATGCATGGGGATTCAAGAGTGTCACACCTGAGATTTGAACCTATGATCCTAATCAATTTTTGAACCCCTTATCCACTTTACTAGAATCTTTCCTAAGGTCAAGGAGATCAACAACTTGTTTATAACCCAAAAACTAATTTTTGCCCTATTTGCAGAATATAAGTTTTTGGCGAAGGGGATTCAGTTGAACCCAATGGCGGATGCAGTATACAACCACCGGGTTCAACTGAACCCAATACTTTTAAAGCGGAGCATAAATTTATGTATAAAAAATCAGTAAAATTACAATAAATAGTAGATATGAACCCATAACTTTAAATGCTGAACCCATAGATCTAAAATGTTGAACCCCTTTTCTCCAAGTTAGATCCGCCCTGTATGGTTTACATAATTCATGTATTGTCAGTGTGTACTTCTTGCTACATAAGTTGAGACTTCCATATGATGGGGCACTACGCAAATTATTATTCTTTTAATAACAACAACAACAACAACTACCCAGTATAGTCCCACAAAGTGGGGTCTGGTATTCTTTTAAGAATATGATAAGAAATGAATATTGGACGTAAATACCTGCTTGTAACTTGAAGCACTACTATTTTGTGACAGAATTTGCGCATTCAACCCAAAAAGACACAAGAGTAGCAGAGTTCTTTTTTTTTTTTTTTGATAAGTAAGATAAACTTTATCCAGATGAGCAGTGTAAGGCTGCCCCAAGTAGGTGGAAGTTACTTAATCTTTATCAAGATTGTGGAAGCTTTAATACCACGTAATCAACACATTTGATCTAAAACCTTAAGGCTATAGGTGGGGAGTACCTTAGGGCCTCATAAAATATGTTTGGAAATCATTACACAATAATGTGGAAGAGATATTCTCGAACAATCCCCCCCCCCCCCTGGTCAAATTCGTTGCCATTGTTTAATTGTCATAGAATCTCACAACTTTCTTGCTTTATGAGTTATCCCAAGAGAATGTTCTTCTTAGTTGTGATATGCAATTGATTGCGGAAAGGATCCGGTAGCATTCTGCAACTCCAAACATATACTGAAGACACAACTAGCTCACATGAAATTGATATAGTGTGGAAGTGGAGAACCCTATCGCACCACTCTGTTCTGTTTAATTATTTTGTTATCCTTACTGTCATTTAGGTACATCTAAGGTCAGCAAAGAGAATTTTGACAATGTGTGACGCCAATAAAGGTATTTATGTCAAAGCTGGTCAGTTTGTTGCAGCCATTAGACAAGTGCCTAAAGAATACTCAACATCACTTTCATCATTACAGGATCAGGTTCAATATTTGGTTAATTGAAGTCTAATGTTCTCATTGCTCTATTTGGAACTACTCTATGTAATTGAATTATATTGAAACTGCTTTCTTTTGCTGATCTGTTATCCATTACAATATAGGCTGTTCCTTGTCAGTTTGAAGCCATTAAAGAAGTGCTACTCAGAAATCTGGGTCCAAATTTTTCAGAGATGTAGGTAGTTGCTGATGAAGGGAACATTCAAATTTTCTGTAATTTAGCTCTGCTGATTCTTTTTCTTTTACCAATTAATAAAAAATGCTCTGCTGTACCATAAAATTTTCTGAAAAAGCTGAGAAAAAGCTCTTGCTTTTCATTGTCCTGTTTAAGAAAAGCAGTGTACAAAACTCGACCAGCTAAGTTATTTTATGCTTATACTTTTAACTGGCAGGGTTTCTTGATACACTTATTTGCTTTGTGACTAGATTTTTCTCCTTTGATGAGCAACCGGTTGCTGCTGCCTCTATTGCTCAAGTACACCATGCTGTTTTAAAAGACCACCAAGAAGTGGCAGTGAAGGTCTGCATTGCTACTTACTGTATACTGGACGTTTCGACAAAGTCTTTTCTGCTATTCTTTTTGTAACATTTTGCATGTCAGTATGACTACAGAAGGCTATTCTTACTTTTGAAAGTAACAGATTGGTCTCATTACTTGTTTGTTACTTCCCGGAAGAGTGAAGCCTCTAGATGTACTGATAGTTGTTCTTCCACATGCATTAATTCTCAGAGTCTGAATGGGGTGTGAATTATTGAGTTCATTATTGATTTCAGAGATTCACTATGAGAAATTAGTTGGGTGGCTTCTTATGATTTAACTGTAGCGTCAACTTGATAATGGACATTTATTATAATTTTTTTAGTGATGTAGCATTTGTTTGATATATATACATCAGTTCTGTAAGTGTATTACGTTCATTTAATGTATAGCCAGTTTTTCCATATGAGTATCGGTGTTTTTAATACTTAATCGTTCTTTGAGAGACTCAGTGATTTAGTAGACATGTTAGAAGCACTTCAATGTTGTAATAATCTGATATGAGGATATCATATGTCCTATAAAGAGATGTACAATTTAGGGACTTCTTTCATCCTTGTGCAGGTGCAATACCCTGGATTGGAGTATCAAATGAAATTTGACCTTGCAACCATGTCTTTCCTGTCAAAATCTGTTGCATTGGTATTGCCTATTTGTCTCTCGCCTTATTACTTTTTTTTTGTTTTGTTTTTCGTTTTTGTCTTTGTATCTGCTCTTATATATTTCTTATTCTCTAACTTGAAAGGCCATATGTTCTAAATGTTTAGATATGTGAATATAAAAGATATGGTTTGTTCCCTTGAGCAGGGCATGAACGTAGAGTTGTTTTTTACTTTTTGTTTTGTGTGTTGTATGAAACTGGATATTCAAGTCTTGCTTCAACTCCTGATAGCTCTTGAGTGCTTGTTGTTTTGCTGGTGCCAATTCTCCTTTCGGTGTTTTCTTTTGTTTCTAAGCTAGGTAATGTACATGCTTGTAATTGATCAAACCGTATGAATCATGTCTAATACAAGTAATAAATGAAACCAAAATGCCTGAAAAAGTCCTCATGGTTTTCTAGTTCTTGTATCAGTGGCGGAATATTGTGTCGTATACCAATATATAAAAAATAGCTGTGAACTATTACAGGATCTGATAAAGCATAAGAGAATGATTGCATACCTTTATCTGCATAGGGTCTGGGCACTCTGGGAGGCCGTTGTGGTTGTGCATCATTGGCACACTGCTGATACTTGGACAGCTAAGAATTCTTGATAGCTGCTTGTAGGGCAACGCCAGATCACATCTTTTAGTTTTGTTATCCTACTAAACCTCTAGCCATGCTAATCCCTTTCAAGGGAAAAAAGAATTGCTAATCAGATGGGTAAACAGTATGTCTGACTCCAACAAGTAAAATAAAAAACGAGATTAATGCGTGCAGTTCACTGAGGAGTTTGAATGGCATAATTATGTATCTATTCAACTTTAACCTCTAGGTGACAGTAATATTGTAGTTGCTACTAAATTTATCCACCTTTTATTGTCATTTTCCGAGTTTAGGGTGTTGCGGTGTGGATTGATAAGTTCTTATTGTAGGAATATCATGTAAAATCATCTTCCATTCAAATTCTTTTCAATTCAAGGAAAGAGATTGTCATATTCTCACAATTAAAGTTTGGGCAAGGCATGCAGTTGACTGGAGAAGTTGCAATAGCATAGTTATGTATTCTTTTTAACTTTAACCTCTAGGTTGTGGTATATTTATAGTCCTTTGATTGTGGTTGCCACTAACTTTATGCACCTTTCATTTTCCAAGTTTGGGTGTTGTGTGGATTGATAAGTTCCTTTTGTAGGAGCATCATGTAAAGTTCTTTTGTGTTCCAAATCTAATTTTATGCATGGTGCGTCTTTTGATTCTTATGTTCAAATATAATTATACTGATTCAACATTCAACCTTTTGGTTGATTCATACTAAGACTTTTCTGCAGCTCTTCCCTGAATACAGGTTTCAGTGGCTTGTATCGGAATTTGGAAAATCTATTGCTTCTGAACTTGGTGCGTAATTTCAATTCCAAGAATTGTTTTGAAACATCTGTCTGGAATTCTCTCTTCTATGTTTTATTTTGTCCTTATTGCTGTAGGAGGTCTATAGTTCCCTATCACAGCTAGAACTTTTCTTTTGGGGAGAGGTGCTAAACTCAGTTAAAACAGACAACCACTCTTTTCTAGTTTCCTCTTCTTGTTCTCCATCCTTGTCATTTTCTTAAGATCTTTGGTTGTAGGAATAGAAAAAAATTAGGAATGGGCACATATGTGATGATTAATTGCAAGTGTCATAAGCAACAGTCTGGGCAATGAGTAGTAACTTATGAAGTTGAAAAGTGAAACTAATTATTGAAAATCTATTGAAATTACTAGCAGTTGCCTATACTTTCATGGTTTTCTTGACAATCCCTATGGAACAACAATATCAGTATTTTGCTAAGCTTGAATTAGGTCCCTTATTATTGATCCTTCCAAACTGAACCTAGACCTGCGTCTTAGCATTGTAGATATTCCATAAATACATAGCAATAGTAGGATTCTTTTTATTGATTCTTTCCTTATTTGGATTCAATATGCATGTATGTATATCTTAGTATTTCTTGGAATAATACATAAGGGAATTCTCTCAAATCCCTTGTTTTTTACATGGTATCATAGTGGGATCTTTTGCTTCGTCGAAGTTAGTCAGAAACATCATTGGTGGTCAACTTGGTCAGCAGTGACGAAGCCAAAAAATTCAATAAGGGTGTTCAAATTGCTAGTGGCCTATGCAGGTAAAGCAACATCAAATTTAATATGAATAGCAATAGTAAAAGGTTTTTAAAAGGGAAAACAATTATTATGCAATATATTATTGAAGAAAATATCAATAAAGAAAATGTAGACGTATGCGAATCACAATACTTGCTTGGTCCACTTATATATTTTTTCTTCGTGCGAGAAAGCAAGCGTAGATTATAACATACAAACACTAAATCTTTAACTTTTGAAGTTTCTAATTTTTGAATCAAAGAATAACTACTCCAATTCCTTTCACAATAAGATGAAGAAACTTGTCGGGAAACTAACATGTAAGACTAGTTTTGGAAGAGTAGAGTCGAGATATCTTGATTTTCCCACCGAGAAAGAGGCTTCTCATACATCATAGCCTCTATCAAATGAGGCTCATTAAAATAACCACTTGCACTACAAAAGTTCTATACTTTAAAGAAACTTGCTTCATTTCATTTGAACTTTTGAAGTATCTTTGGATGTATTTGTCCATATCAATGAAATCTCTCTATTTTCATTAGGAGTAAGCCTTCGAATTCCGTTTCCTTGAAGCCTTGATTCATGATAGTATTTTGGAACTAATGAATGTGTCATACAATGCAAAGTGGTGTTACTTTTTGTTCCGCCTAGCCACAAAATTTTCTTGAATTGTGTCAAAAAATCTGACTGATATGTAATAAGATCCTTCTCCTCGTACTTAAAGATAAATTTTTTCACTTCCTCAATCATTGAGTCATACATGTCTTAAATAAGATGCAACTTTGGACAATCAAGATCGACACTTCTAAGCATAGATACAACAAATTATGTAAATTTCAAAAAGGAATCAATACTATCCTATCATTCATCGTTCATTATAAGAGATTCTATTTCTCGCGTTTTAGCTTCAATTCCGTATCTTGATTATAACACTTTCATTCATCATCAATCTCTTGTAAGGAATGATGAATGGTAGGTTAACAATTGACTACTTTTTATTGTTGTTGGAACCTATTTATCTATGCTTAGAAGTACCCATCTTGATTGTCCAAAGCACATCTTATTTATGACATGTGAGATGCAATGATCGAGAAAGTGAAGAAAATTATCTTTGAGCACGATGAGGATCGTATTATCGATCAACAGATTATTTTTGATATAATCGAAGAAATTCTTTGTGGCTAAGTGGAACAAAAGTAACACCACTTTGCATTCTTTTCACACTCATTGATTCCAAAATAGATAGATTTCAAATGCTTCCAAAGATACTTTAAAGTTCAAACGAAACAAAACAAGTTTCTCTGGAATATGAAGTATATTACAGTGGGAGTGGTTATTTAAGTGAGGCTAGTGTGATTAAGGCTATGATGTACTAGGAGTCTATTTCTTCGTCGGCAATTCAAGGTGCCTCGGCTCCACTCTTGCAAAACTTGGCTTACAGGTTTCTTTCGCAATTGGTTTCTTCCTCTTTTTTGTGAAAGGAATTAGAGTACATACTCTTTAATTCACAAATTAACAACTTCAAGAGCCAAAGATTTAGTGTTTGTACATTATAATCTACATTTGCTTTCTCGCGAGAATGAAAAATATTTAATTGGAACAATCAAGTTTTGAGATTTGGAAATCTCAACATTTTTTTCATTTGATATTTTTTTCAATAATTAACTTTGCATGATAAATCTTTTTCCTTTTCAAAACCTTTTAAAATTCCTATTCACCTTCAATTTGATGTTGCTTTAGTTTGATATTGACGAGACGTTAATGATTTAATTGAGCTATCAATAGATGAACCTTAATTAGAAGTAGTGGTCTCTGGAAAAGAATTTGAACATTTGGAAGGAGTGAAGATATTGAGTAAGAAAGGTATGAGTCGCTAATTTAACAGTTCTTCAGTTTTTTTTTAAAGTTAAGTTCACATGTTCATAGTTCTTGACTTCTTGGTGAAGGGTGAAGTTCTACTTTGTGCATTGCATGATTGGTTGTCATGTGATGACTAAATATGAATAGCTAATATGTGACTGAATTTCTAGTTTCTGTTTTGCCAGTTTTGTAGTCTTGTGGTTGGCTAATTTTGAATAGCTAAGTTGTGAGGCAAGTTATGTCAATATTTACGTCTTAAATTTTAAGATTTCTAATTTCACTTTGTTTAAGTTATCTTTTATTTTTCCAATTTACTTTTCAAGTTACATTCTTTATTTCAAGAGTTATGTCATTCTTGTTCTTGGATAAAAAACTAGTTTTCTTTCACTTTATGACTAATTCTTTTAATTATATTTGTTCTACTTTAATGTACTTTTAATATTTAGGTTGCTACTTTATTGTGTAAATTGTAGAAGAATGAAAGAGATATTGCCCATCATGGAGAATGTCTAGAACTCTACCTCCTACCTGCTATGTCTATAGTTTGAGGAATTCTTAGAATAAAAGCTTTTATTATTGGCTGACCTCTACAACCTACTTGTAAGTTCTCCACAGAATATCTCTCATAATTTTGGATACCTTTACAGCTTTACTTTTAGAATTTTAAATTAATTTTAGTCGAATCCCAACACCTGTCTTTGTGCCCCCGGATCTTAAATTTAAATAAGCGTCGAATCCTACCTATATATCTGTACCTCTATCGGATCCCCGCACTCGAGTTCGAGTAACATTAAATTCATTTACTGATTCTTGATATAGATGTTTTAACAAACTTATCAGCCGAGACAAGAGTTGTTTAGCGAAAGATGGACTAGGAGCAGCCGCAACAAACAACAACAAACTACTGGAGTAATAAATCCATGAAGAAGAGAGCAAAAAATGGCAGAACAGACGTGACCGTGATATTTCGAAGCAGCCAGTGGTCCTTTGATCATAAGCACCAAAGGAATTGGCTGGAAATGACCATGCAATGTCGGAGAGGTAGAGGGGGTACAAATCCGCCATCTCACGCGCCTCCACGCACCACTATTGTGTTTTCTTTCGCAAAAGTCTCCCTTGCGCATGAGGCTCACCTGCTGCCCAACCAGTCGTTGGGGATGATTCTTCCAGCAGGAATCCTCTGTCCTACTATGGTAGTGGTAAAAACAAATTGGTCACTCCTTAGAGGTGATCCAAACAAACAGTGAATAAATTTCTTAAAACCAAGAAAGGTTCCTAATCTTTGATCAGAGATTTGAGCCCTAGCAGCTCTGATACCATGTAATAGATCAGGAATGGCAGAATAACTTGTGTATTATTCCAATATGTGAGAGGTATATATACGTGTGCATTGAACTCTAGTTAAGGAAAGAATCACAAGAAATTCTATGTATCCCTATATATTTGCTTGGCTATGTATGCGACACCAAAGGCATTTACATTCATTTTGTAACACTTCGAGATATAAAGCTTTTATAGCTTTCTTTATCCATGCATTTGAGTAAATTGGCTTTGCTACTCATGATTTGGTTGCTTTACAGATTTTATTGCAGAGGCTAAAAACTTGGAGAAAACTGGCAAAAACTTTAACAACAACTGCATGGTTAAGGTTCCCCATGTCTTTTGGGTATGTCATTTCTGTACTTTATGTCAAAGTTACAGTGGTTGCATTTATATGCTTGCAGTATTTAGCAGTGAAGATTTCTTGATGCTGTTTAACTTAAAGTGATTATCTCATATGTACGAAGGAATTAACGACAAAGCAGGTTCTGACGATGCAGTTTTGCAGAGGTCATAAGGTATAGCCTTCGGCATGCTTCAGGTGGAATTGTGCGTGTTTTTTTGAGTCAACCTAGCATCTTGGATAAATTCAAATGTCTGTTTAGCTCTATATAGACAGGATGATTGGTTATAGGGCTCTTTGATTTACCTGGTTAAACAAAAAATTCTGTAAGCATTTTTCTGTTGCTAAGACAAGGTATAGCATGATATACCAAAATCTGGAACAAATTATGACTCATAAGACTGATGAAAGCATCAATCAGAATAGATGTCTATGAAGTATGAAGAGTCCAGAGAAATGGTATAGCAGAATAACCCGACATTGCCTTAGCTAGTTCCCCATGACAATGATGTAAGGACACTTCTGTTTGTGGTTCAAGAAGTAGTAGACATTTGGAAGGTTTTATAATGTTATAGTAGCATACTTGCGTAATTACTATCAAATTGAACATACTTCGAATTATATAACCATAGATGAAATAGGAGCTGTTATTTTCGACCTAACGGGGAAGAACTTCTTGTAGATATCTGATGTGGCCTTTTTGTTTTAGCATAGCCATGTGGCATACATAAAAATATGGGAACATTTTAGTATTCACAACCATACACCAAATTTCCTGAAAGGCAAGCACAAAATATGATCCGAAAAGTGGAATGGAAATGATAAGATCTGGATTATATTGAAAAAAGACCTTTTTTTAAATCCATGAATTGCTTGAAGGATTTATAGCCTATGTTGCTCGGTCCTAAAATGCTGCTGTACCCGTATCGGGTCCTCCAACAATGCTAGTTTTGGAGGATCGACACGCATCGCTGGAATTTTTGAAGAGTCCAAGCAACATAGTTTATAGCTTCCTCTTGTGGCTTGTCAAGAATGAAATGTATTTTGGCTTGGAACCTGTTCTTTACTTTCATCGGCATCACTCTAAAATAGTGATCACTATTTGCTCGGAGATGAAGGAGAGCCTTAGTGTAACTGGTAAAGTTGCCTCTATGTGACCAGGAGGTCACGGGTTCTAGCCGTGGAAACAACCTCTTGCAGAAATGCAGGGTAAGACTGCATACAATAGACCCTTGTGGTCCGACCCTTCCCCAGACCCCACGCATAGCGGGTGTTTAGTGCACCGGGTTGCCATTTTTTATTTGCTCGGTGCCAATGAAGAACCAAATAATGCCAGGAACAAATACCCTCTTTTGCATGAATTAAGATGAAAGTTAGTTGGGAAAAAGAATTAGATAACTTTATGTCAATGTGGCATAAATATAAACAACCTGACATACAACAACAACAACAACAACCCAGTATAATCCCATTTAATGGGGTCTGGGGAGGGTAGTGTGTACGCAGACCTTACCCCTACCTTGAGGTAGAGAGGCTGTTTCCAAATAGACCCCCGGCATCCTTCCCTCCAAGAACTACCCACCTTGCTCTTGGGGAGACTCGAACTCACAACCTCTCGGTTGGAAGTGGGGGTTGCTTACCATCAGAGCAACCCCTCTTGTCAAAAACTTCACTCCTGACATATGGATGTTTATTTTAACATAGCATAACTTCACTCCCTCAACTGCTCACATTCAGGAACAGCAAAATGCCATGTCTCGTACTTTTCCATGAAGGATTATTAGAGTCCTCTGTGGAAATAACAGATATAAGGACAAAATGTTGGGGGGAACGAGATATTTCATTCACTTCTAAATTAGGGAATTTCATGCACTTGCAGTTTCTTGATAGATCCATTGTGCTCGACATTGATGATTTTTTTTTGTATATTCATGATTTTTGGACTCAAATGTACATTTATGGTTATTATTATTTATTATTACTAGGTAATATTTCTATGTATTTACTAATAGGAAAATGCTAATTACTTGCCTTGAATGACAGTAACACATGAAGCTGTAAATCATACTTTTTAATTACCCATTCTTTGAAAAGGATTTATCGTGATCAGAAACTATGAAATGGTAATTGCCCAATTGGACAAAAATGACAGATTCTTGTATTTGGGACATGTCAAAATTAAATAGAAGAACAGCTATATTAGGAGTCGGCGTTTGTCTTGTATGTTTAAATTCTAATGTTTTGATTAGTCATAATTTTATATAATTTTTAAATTATACATTCAGCTTTCACGTTGTGAAACAAAAAATGTAACAAGTCCTTGAGATAATTGGTCGATGTGACTCTCGCTAAACATAACAGGGTAATTGAGATAGGGCCCCAGAACTTTTTGAAAGATAAACTTGATCACTTTTAGAGAAAATTGTTTCCCCTTCTCTGGTTTTGTAAACTCCATTTTTGACACATCATGCTATTCTATTCAACTTAATGAACGTTAGGTACGACTCTTGACTCCTTGCTGATATGTGTTATTAACAGGAAATTCCTTAGCTTTCAGGTCGATGACTTGGATTTTCTGAAGCAAAGAGGAATTAGCCCAGTCAAGGTTTGTCATATTTAGCAAGATAATAGTCATATTTTTGTTTCAAACTGCAGAATGTTTTGCCTTTATCATTCTGGTTTAGCTCGTTCTCAAAGTTGTGGACAGTGTTAGTGCCTTTAGCTGCTTTTCATTTCTGAGATTCCTTATTTCCTTTTTCCTCATTTGGGTTATTAGGTTGCAAAAGTTTTGGCAGAAGTGTTTGCAGAAATGATTTTTATTCATGGTTTTCTGCATGGAGATCTACATCCTGGTAATATATTAGTCTCCCCTGAAGGGAAGAATGGCTTTTCTTTAGGTATGCGTCTATTTATTTCTTTAAGCTACCTATTCTCTTTAAAAGGTCATCTTTGTCAAATAAAGATCCCCTTGGATATTCTGCTTATTTGCAGTTCTGTTAGATTTTGGGATTTGTAAGCACTTGGATGACGATTTCAGATTGAAGTATTGCCAGCTTTGGGAGGCTTTGGTTGTTATGGACTCAACGAAAATCCAGCAGATAGGAGAATACTTTGGTGTTGGAAAGTACTCAAGATACTTTCCTGTCATATTTACAGGAAGAACTATTGACAGGTGACTTGTATACTCCTTTACTTAACAAATTAATTGCACCAAAGGATTTCAAAGCTACTAAAACTAATTGTAAAATGGATTGGCAATGCAACGTTCAGTAGTTGATCTAGGAAAGAATTTCGAATAGCACCTGAAGAGAGTAATGTAAATCCATCAGAAATTGCTTATTGGAATAATTCCGAGCCATTAAAATTCTTCTGAGAACATATATTTGAATTCACCTGTTTGAAATTGTTCTTTGTTAGAAATTTAATCTGTCAGTTTCAAATTGTTCTTTATATTACTTCAGAACTTTGTATAAAAATAAGAGCAGAAAATGAGGTTGTAGAGGAAAAGAGAATAGTTGATGGATATATCTAAACTATAACAGGCAGCCCGGTGCACTAAGTTCCTGCTATGCACAGCGTACGCATACAGGCCGGACCAAATTGGGTCCATAGATTTTTTTCGAGTCACATTGGGTCTGCAAATTTGAATTATAAACTAGAGAAAAAAAGATTTAAGAAGTGTTGCCATAAATGCTTCTCAATTCCTCTGATTAAATTGTTCGGATGTGGTGCATAGAGGAATCCTTGTCTGTAATAATTGAAACCCGATGAAGCGGGGTAATTCATATTGACCAAGCTTAGATTAATAAATAGGAAATTGTCCTTGGCTTGGTCATTATTTGAATATGCTTCATTTATTTTAAATCAAATTCATATTTAATAGTGTTCTTCAATTGACAGTGTGCATACCAGATAGTGACCAGTTTGAGATGTCAGTATTGAGGTGTCAATCCATTTACATAATTTATATATGCATTCTTAGTTGAACCTAAGTGTAATTTTGGTTAAATTATGAAGTTATAGTGGGTCGATAAGTTTGTGAGCATAAATTGTAGAGATGGGACACATTTTTTTTAGGTTTACAAGGTGCCTACTCACGTGCAAACCGAATTTCTTCCAAGAATGAGACTGCATGATTTGATACCATGTGAAAGAAGTTCAGCCCTCTTAACATAAACTTCTAAGACGATGAGTGGAGTGAGCCAATTCCTTATTAACCTTTTTGGATTTCCTGGTACAATTGATATGAGCCATTTATTTAACTCAACATCCTCTTGCACGCATAACCACATTTTAGAGTTCACACAAAACTGTAACGTTGACTTACAAGTGTGAAAACAGATTTGCCAAAGGTTAGCTTGATGTCATGTTGAATTATGTCTAAGTCTAATTTATAGTTCAAGTTGTTAGACAAGACATTTTTATTTAAATATTTAATTTTAGGTTTACAATGGATACACTCACAAAGAAATTTATTGCTTTTTTCACATCCCATAGTTGGTCATAATTGATGAATGCTTACTTAGTTGGGGAGGTTGGATTATGGTGTATTACACAACTCTTGTGACCCAACCTATTTTGTCCGGTTGAACATTGAGTGCGTTATGTCAAGGCCACAATTGTTTTAAGGTCTCATCTCTCAGACACATGAGAACGTGAGTTACTAGGGCCTGACCTTGCTTTTCCTTAGAGTGCTTGGGCAACATACATGATTGGGAAGAGAAAGGAGGGATAGAAAGAAGGAAGTTAAAAGAAGCGAGGGCTATTTTGTTATTTCTTTAGGAGGGGAAAATAGAGGGGGATATAATAATACTCCTGCACGGTCAAAAATATTGTAGTTAAAAGTGAACTTGATGCAACTCTTGCTGGCAACTTTTGTGCTAACAGTAAATCAGCACCTGGGAGAGGAATGTCTGCTGAAGAAAAGAAGAACCTGAAGCAGGAATTGAAGTCTCTTAAAATGGAGGACATATCTTCCTTCATGGAATCTCTGCCTGCTGATTTTCTCACAGTATTGCGTACCGAGTAAGGATGGTTATGTGTTTCCTTTCTTTCTCCTTCCACTTTTGAACAATGTTATTCAATTTGTAATGCTAAAATCTCTTAAATTCAGTGGGCTCCTAAGATCTCTGATCAGCAAGTTGGGTGCTCCCTTGCGAGTCCGATTATTAGCATATGCTGAATATGCACTATATGGTCTTTCTTTGAAGGTTGACTCTACATCTGGTAAGCTTCATCTTTCTTGTAGTATCCTTTAGGTCTGGACAAGTTTTTAGCAAGCCATGACAAATTAATGGTCCTCTTTCTTCCAAATTGAGACCTTTTTCCAAAAATAATTTTTTGATTTCCAAACTATTAATTAGAATTACCTTATGTTGAGTATTTTTTTATGCCACTGATGGGATTATCAATTTGGTGTGCATGTGTGAATTTGAATCTTATTGCTCAATGTTTTTCTGATGGAGGTTATTAACTAATTATTGACCTATGATGTTCTCTCTTCCTGCCGTTTTTTCTTTTCTTTTTCGGATTGCGGTTTAAATTGCATAAAAAACATTCAGATTCCGCCATAGAAGTCATGCTCTCTAGATTCAAGACAGGCCTCCGCTACATCCAACTAAGACTCATCTTTGGTAAGAATATATCACATGCCTATATGTATACACACATGAAACCTTTTCTTTTTTAGTTTAACCATTCGATATCTTAAAACTCAGCGGCTGACTTATCCAGATTAGCGCTCTACATATGAAACTCCATAACATGAAATGGACATACCACCTAATGTATCATCTTGCAGGGATGTTGGAGTTTGTTTCATGGCTAGAAAACATCAAACAGTCGTCAACTAGATCGTCTAAAAATTTGCTTGCCTCAGCTGGTTATGCCGTAAGGAACTTGTACCGTCCTTTATTGACCGCATAATTCAGTCTGGCCAAATGCCGGAGCAGCTGTAATATTGAAGAAACTGCCTCATTTACATGCCTTTCATGTCTTAAGAAACTTTCTTCTGTTCTAGGTCTAAAGGTATTTTCTGTAACGTAAATGACCACAAGCTTCAGAGATTGATTATACAGGGGTCTTTAAGAGAGCGAAGTAGCAAACAATATGACTTAAATTGCATGAAAGTTTACTCCTATTTTATATGATAGTGTGTTCTAAATAAGAATGACATTTTTATATTTGATTTTTTTTATTTAAACTTCTTTATTATAGTTAAAGATGTGTTCTTACGACTAAGAAAATGCGATATGTTTAAGATCACAAGTTTAAAGTGTATTTTTGGTATGTGTCAAAAGCTCTAATATTTTTAATTGTGTCCTGTCAAACACTATTATATGTGTTGAAGCGAAGAAAGTAGGTAATTTAAGCAACAAAATCAAGAAATACATACTTTACTAAAGAGAAAGTAACAATATAAATTGATGGACTATTTCACACTAGTAATGTGGCAAAAGAAGATTTTAGTGTATCCCATCTCGTCAGACAATGAACAATAATTATTTTCAGCACACTGTAAATCTTCCATGATTCCTATAATCCATATTGTCTATCTTGTTATGGTTATGCTACCGAAGTTCAGCTAGACTAACTATGCAGCAAAATTGAAAGATAACTAAATCCTTATGAAAGGTAAGTTGGGACATTTAAAAATCACACAAATAATAGTTAGTTCGTTATTTTTCGTTTTAAAAAAAGTAATTGTATAGCGGGAAAATCTCTTATTCGCTTCAACAGTAGCTTTGATAAAAAGGGTGTTAAAGACAAGTGAATCGAAGATCTCTTCGTTTGTTAGCTGGTTATATTCGTGAAACCATACGAAAGTTTGAGATAAAAAAAAGAGCAATGTATGGAAAATCATATAATCGCCAAAGATACCAACGAGATAGAATATTCGACATTTGTATTGGTTAGTGTTCTTTTTTCAAGGATCATATGGAGGGAGAGGGAGAGAGTTTTTTTTCCCTGTTGTGCCTTAGCATCATTGTGAAGCTATCTGTATAAAACAAGCAAGAGCCTTTTTCGTGATAAGATCTTTTGATAGTGCAAAAAAGTCCGTTGAAAAAGTGTCTTTGGTTTAACACAAAGCTCGATGATGATTGATGTTAAGAGGGTTGGTGAGAATGCGTTCCAGCTTCGGGGCCAAGGTCAAAGGTAAAAGATCAATTAGACTCGGTGCCACTTCGTCACCGGTTAACAACAAACAACATACCCAATAAATCCCACTAATAAGGTCTGAGGGGAGAGTAGAGTGTACGGCGTACGCAAACCTTACCCCTACTTCGAAAAGAGCAAAATGGTGTTTCCAGGAGACTCTCGGCTCAATATTTCGTCACCGGTTAACGAGGGCGTTAATCACTTTGAGACAACACCGTTTCCTCGAGACACTGGTTGCCACGATGTTGGAGCTTCAGGACAGGACCACTCTGATATCTTCAGTGCTGAATACCTACTCATCAGGTCCGAATTTTCACCCCATACAGTAACTAAATATAGCTGGTGAAATAAAACAAAAGGAGTAAATTATGTTAAGCTTCTTTATCTCATCTGTCTTGCAAATGGTTTTTTGATTTGGGATATTGCGGAAGCAACAGTATGATTTACAGCGAGTTATAGATTCTGAAATGGAGAAATTCATGCTAGGGATTAGGTTTACTTTCATTGTCCCTATGTGGTACTAATTTGGATTAGTAGGACCAGTGAATTTCGAATATCGGGTTATTCAAAGGATAAAGCAACAGTAAGAAGAAGTCGAGTAAGTGCATTTGTTTTTTCTTGCGAACATATAATGGATTTGGAAAATGCAAAAAAGAAGAATCAATTCCATCCATGTTGATACGAATTGTTTTTCTTTTCTTTGTTGCTTTATTAATTACTTAGGAGTGTGATCCAGATACGATGCTATAGCGTCAATTCTAATGTTATATAGCTTTAGCTGCAACATTTTTTAGTGCTCCAAAACTAATCAGGTCAACTTGGAACTCAACTCACTCTCAACATATTCTAATCAACAACTCAAGACCACAACCAAATTGAACAAACAAGATTATAAGCCAAAAATCAACTTTCAAGCTCATGCAATAGATAGCCTTTATAATCTAAGTCTGTCTATAGGTTTGGATATTACAAGACAATTTTGTTGATATCCGACCATGAGCTTTTACGAATCTTTCGCTGGTTGTTGCAGTAATAACTAGGCCTAGGCAAAGAGCGGGACTAGCTCGGGGCTCGACTCGTTTGTATTTCAGCTCGACAATATTTTGATCAAAGTTAGGCCCAGCTCTAAGTAATATTGGTCAAAGTGTTTTTCCGGTCAACCCAAACTGGTTGAAGCTCGATCAAGCTAGCTCGAGGCAACTTGGTGGCTCAGTTGGATTATTTAATGATTACTATAAAATTTAATTTTTTAAGAAAATTTTTAAGATAGTAATTGAGACTTTGTGTAGCTTAACATTATGCATTATGACTCGGGTGTATGGTTTGACTTTTGAGCAGTTCGGAGTTGATTTGAAAGGTTAGTTTTCAACTCGGAAGCTTTAAGTTGGAAGACTTAACCAATATTTGATTTTTGAGTAAACAATGTCTTGATAGCAACAAAGCCAACTAGTAGAGTCGATTCAGGGATCGATGAGATGCCATAGTTCAAAATCGGATTTAATGCTTTCAATACGTATGTGTGGTGATTTCGAACTTGGGCGCATGTTTGGATTTGAATTTGGATGTTCCAAGAAGGTTTTGGCTCAATTTGGCGAAAGTTAACAGTTTGAAGAATTGGAGCGTTCACAAGTTTGACCGGGAAATACATAGCCAAGCATTAGATGTTGGCGGACTTATACGCTCAGGACTCGCAGTTCTAAGTTTTTCGTGCAGGCCTGGAGCAGTCGGAAGCTCAGCTGCGGGAGCGAGCGACTAAATTGGAGCAAGTAAATGATCATTTAATGACCGCCCTAGCTCGAAATACGGAACTGGAGACTCTTCTTCAATTGAAGGAGGACGAGTTGGAGATCAGCCGTGGGGCAATGGCGGAGGCCGCTAATTTGCATGCCGAGGTTGATGCCCTATTACGACAGTGGCCTTGGCCATGTATTCGTTTTGAGATGGTCATGACCATGTAAGTGATCTCGACCGTGTCGAGTTAACTTGTCATAATCGAGCTAAGTCGACTTATTATGACAATGGCCTTGGCCATGTATTCAAAGGTGGCCGTGGCCTTTCTTATACTAGAGATGGTCGTAGCCTTTCATATACTGGAGATGGCCGTAGCCTTTCATACGTTGGAGATAGCCGTAGCCTTTCATACATTGGAGATGGCCGTAACCTTTCATACATTGGAGATGGTCATAGCCTTTCATACATTGAAGATGGCCGTAGCCTTTCATACATTGGAGATGGCCGTAGCCTTTCATACATTCGAGGTGGCCGTAGCCTTTCATATATTGGAGATGGCCGTTGGGTCTAGTCCCTTTGGCATGCCTGTTGTGATGGTCTTGAAGAGCAACTGGCTTGTCAAACTTGCCTCGTGAGTATCTTCGAGCATCCCCTATGTCGCCTCGTTAAATACCTTTCCGAGAAAACCTAATTGGGACAAAACTCGCGTAAGGGAAAAAGAGTACGACTCGGGGGGTGCTCTTCAGAAATGGAAATATTTGAGGTGAGAGATGTTCCAATTGTATTGGAGTGTCTTTCCTTCCATTGTCTATAGTTGAAATAATCCTTTATCTGCTGCCGCAGTAATTTTGTACGATCTGTCCTAGTTGGTGCCCCGTTTTCCCTCACTTGGGTCCTTAGATGCCAAGGTTTTGGTTTTGAGGACATAATCACCTACTTTGAGTGATCGCATTTTGGCCCTCTTGTTGTAGTATCTTTCGATTTGCTATTTCTGGGCTACCATCTTTATGTGGGCCATTTCTCTTCTTTCCTCAGCTTTATCGAGGTCTTGAAGTCTGTTCAAATCGTTATCCGCTCCGCTTGTGTGCGAATACCTCAGGCTTGGTTTGCCTACTTCAACCGGTATGATAACGTCGGTTCCGTAAACTAGTGAGTATGGCATTTTTCTCGTGGAGGATTTAAGAGTGGTCTTGTGTGCCCATAATACTTCTGTTAGCAGCTCAAGCCATAATCCTTTGGCGTCTTCGAGCTTCTTTTTCAATATATTCAATATTGTTTTGTTGGACAATTCTGCTTGACCGTTGGTGGCAGGATGATACGGCATGGAGATTATTCGTTTGATATTCCATTTGTCGAAGAACTCGGTCATTTTCTGACCGATGAACTGTCGCCCGTTGTCGCATGTGATTTTCATGGGGATGCCAAAACGGCATATGATGTTCTTCCATATGAAGACGATGACCTCTTATTCACGTATTTGGGCGTAAGCACCTGCTTCCATTCACTTGGAGAAGTAGTCAGTTAAAACTAATAGGAATCGTACCTTTCCTTGTCCTACAGGTAATGGGCCGACTATGTCCATTCCCCATGTGATGAAGGGCCACAGGGAGGCGACTGAGTGGAGGGGTTCTCTCGGTTGGTGTACCATGGGGGCGAACTTTTGGCATCGTTCGCATCGGCGGACGTATTCTGTAGCATCTTTCTTCATGGTTGGCCAGTAGTAGCCGGCTTGTGTCAGACAGCGCATGAGGGCACGGTTGCCTGTATGGGCGCCACAATGGCCCTCGTGTACTTCCTTTAGTACCGGTGTCGTTTGACTAGCACCTAGGCATTTGGCCAGGGGTCCACCAAAGGTCCTTTTGTAGAGCTTGTGATTTATCATGCAATATTGGGCGACCTGTACACGGAGCTTCTTGGCTTCTTTTTTATCAGGTGGGAGAGTTCCTTCGTGCAAGTAGGATAAGAATTGGTTGTGCCAGTCCCAAGTTAAGTTTAACGTGAGTACCTCTGCATGATCAATTCATGAACGGATGAGGGTGACGACGCCTTCTTTGTCGAAGTTTTTGGTGGCTGCAACCAGTTTTGCCAGGCCGTCCCTCTCGGCATTCTGTGCTCTAGGAACCTGCTCAAAGCGGCACTCGTCGAGTTCAGCCATTAACCTGTGGATTTCCACCTGCTACTTTTGTAATCTCTGTTCCTTGATTTGGTAAGTCTCAGTGACTTGGTTCACCACGAGTTGAGAGTCGCAATGGATAACAAGTCGGCGAGCTCCATACTTGATGGCCAGTCTTATACCTACGATAACGGCTTCATATTCTGCCTTGTTGTTAGTTATCTCGGGGCATCGTATGGACTGGCGAATTATTTTGCTCGTAGGGACTTTGAGGATAAGTCCCAGTCCCGATCCCAAGGCATTAACAGCTTCGTCCGTGTAGAGAGCCCATAGGTCGGCATTTGAGTGGGCGCGTAGCGCCTCCTGCTCTACCTCTGGTAGTATTTTTGTGCTAAAATCGGCTACGAAGTCAACGAGGACTTGTGACTTGATAGCAGTTCTCAGGATGTACGAGATATCATGTTTGATGAGCTTTATGGCCCATTTGGCGATCCGACCCGATAACTCGGGCTTTTGTAGTATGCTTCTTAAGGGGAACGAGGTCACCACTTTAATGGGGTGGCATTGGCAATAAGGTCTGAGCTTCCGTGAAGCTATGACCAGTGCCAAGGCTAGTTTTTCGAGATGTGGGTAACGTGTTTTGGTATGTACCAGGGTTTTTTCTAATATAATAGATAGGGGATTACGTACCATTAGTATCGCGGACCAATACTGCGCTGACAATGGCTTCTGACACGGCTAGATATACTAGCAGGGGCTCACCTGGGTCTGCTTTGGCTAGTGGTGGGGGCGAGGATAGATACGCCTTTAGTTCTCTCAAGGCTTTGACTCGTTCCTCATTCCACTGAAATCCGTTGTCCTTTCTCAGTATGTTAAAATAATTGTTGCATCTGTCGGAGGATCATGAGATAAATATGGATAGGGCGGCTATTCGGCCCGTCAGCTTTTGCACCTGTTTTTTGCTGTTTAGCACTTTGGGTATTGCGTCAATTACCTTGATTTGGTCGGGGTTGACCTCGATGCCTCGTTGGGATACGAGGATGTCACGACCCTAGTTCACCAATTGTGAACATGTCATGATGGCACCCAGTCCCCACGACTAGGTAAGCCTAACACGTTGCTGATTATACAAGTTATAAACACTTAAATAAGAAACAACGGAAAAATAGCATAAAAGATATGTAATTCGTGCCGCTTGGCACATACATACGTCACACAATAAATAAAACGCTACCAAGATCCAGAACCCCACGGTAACACAGACTAAAAGAGAAATACAATTGTGGCTCTATGTGTAAAGAGTATCTAACAACGAAATGAAGAAAAAATGTCAACTAGTACTACTGAATAGTAGGGAAGCCTCCGGATCCGCGGACGTAGCAGCATCATACCTCGAAGTCTCCCCGAAATGCTGCGGAGTCACCTAGCACGAGCCTCGCTTCGACGTACTCGGATCCGCACAACAAAAGAGGTGCAGATAGCACGAGTACACCACGGCGTACTCGCAAGCGCAAGCCTAACCTCGCGAGTAGCGACGATAGGCCGTGGCCCTACCGAGAAACAATAATAATATGATGATAACAAAATAAACAAGTTTAAAAGATAATAACAATAATTTCCGAAATAACAATCATAAGAATGATTACCGCAACCGTCTACAATTAAGCTAACAACAAATAATCAACTCAATAAAACAAATCCAGGACTCGTGGGAATTGAACCCACAGTCCCATTCTCAGTAACCTCTGGGTCTCCGGGAATCGAACCCGCAGCCCCATGTCTCAATAATATCTCAATAACTCAGATCTCCGGGAATCGAACCCGCAGTCCACATTCAATAATCTCAGGATCTCGGAATCGAACCCGTAGTCCACATTTCAATAATCTCATAATCTCAGGAATCGAACCCGTAGTCCACATTTCAATAATCTCAGGATCTCGGGAATCGAACCCGTAGTCCATATTTCAATAATCTCAAAATCTCGGGAATTGAACCCGTAGTCCATATTTCAATAATCTTAGGATCTCGGGAATTGAACACGTAGTCCATATTTCAATAATCTCAGGATCTCGGGAATTGAACCCGTAGTCCATATTTCAATAATCTCAGGATCTCGGGAATTGAACCCGTAGTCCATATTTCAATAATCTCAGGATCTCGGGAATCGAACCCGTGGTCCATATTTCAATAATCTCAAAATCTCGGGAATCGAACCCGTAGTCCATATTTCAATAATCTTAGGATCTCGGGAATTGAACCCGTAGTCCATATTTCAATAATCTCAGGATCTCGGGAATTGAACCCGTAGTCCATATTTCAATAATCTCATGATCTCGAGAATTGAACCCGTAGTCCATATTTCAATAATCTCAGGATCTCGGGAATTGAACCCGTAGTCCATATTTCAATAATCTCAAGATCTCCGGGAATTGAACCCGTAGTCCACAACCACAGCAAGTAAAGGAATACACAGAGAGAAGTATAATATGCTTAACGATAACTTCGCCGATGAACAGCGCCAACGATTACCAAGAAAAACTCAAGTAAGTCAATTAAGCAGCTAAACCGTTAGATTATATCTAATCATGCTTTTCTAACTACTACCGGGTAGGAATATCGAATTTAACAACCAAAAACAGGAATATCACTGATTGAACATTTTGAGTAAAGTATGTGTTCAACAACCAGCGCATGTACACGCCCGTCACCTCGCGTACAAGGCATTTAAAGTATCACATAATATCCTAGGGGTGAAAGTTCCCCCACACGAGGTTAGACAAGCCACTTACCTCGACTCCAGTACAAAACCGCTAAGAGACAACTCTCTTGCCGTGAATGTCGACCTCCACAGGCATAGTATCTGATAAAAATTAATAGAATCACATCAAAATAGGCCAATTGGGCATACCCAACCAAAACAATTCAAAATACACCAAAACCCACAAGTTGCCAAAACCCGACTTTCGGTACGCTTCTCGAAAAATTACGAAAGTTATATATTCAGGTTCCTTATCTCAACACGAGTACGTGCATATAAAATTTATCAAAATCGAACTCCGTTTGCCCATTCAAATCAAAGATTTCCTAAAATTTAGGCCTCTATGGCTCAAACCCTCCATTAATCCTCCATTAACAGTGAAATAATCATGGAGAAACATCAAAATAAAGTTCTTATATTTACCTCCTTGATGAGACGAGAACAACACCGCGAAAATCACCTCAATCGGAGCTCTAGAACTCAAGATATGCCCAAAATACTAAACTTCTCGGTTTTAAACACTAACCATGCCTATTTTCGCTTTTGCGGATAATTTTCGCATAGGCGGGACCGCTTTTGCGGTTCTATTTCCGCTTTTGCGGTTCCGCATCCGCGGTCAAATTCCGCTTCTGCGGTTCTGACAGACACCAGCACTTTTCCTCGGCATGGAAATGAGCATAACTTCCTCATACGATGTCCAAATTCGACGATTCTTTTTGCTATGGCTCCGAAATTACGATACGGATCTAATGGTTCAAACAAAACTGAATTTGGAGAACATTTACCTAATATGGTACCCCTTTATGTTCAAAGAAACAAAGGTTGAAACATCAAATAAGAGCGTGATCACAACCCGAAACACACCCGAGGCCCCCGGACCCCAATCAATCATACCAACCAACCCCAAAACACATTACGGACTTGCTCTAGGCCTCAAACCACATCAAACAACTCTAAAACCAAGAATTACACCCCGATTCAAACTTTATGAACTTTGAAGTTTCCAACTTCTATTTCCGATGTCAAAACCTATCAAATCGCATCCAATTGACTTCAAATTTTTCACACACATCCAAAATGATATATCGAAGCTACATAAACTTTCGGAATTCCATTCTGACCCTCGTGCCAATTCAAGCTTAATTCTACACCGATCATCACAAAAATATTCCGGACACACTCCTAAGTCCCAAATCACCTAACAAAGCTATCCGAACCATAAGATTTGCATTTTGAGTCCGATATCAAAATTTCCACTTCCGGTCAAATTTTCTCAAAAACCTTCAATTTTCTATCTTTAGCCAAACGACTCCAAAATGACCCACGGACCTCCGAATTCACTTCCGATCGTGCTCCCAAATCCAGAATAACCATACGGAGCTACTCCTAGTCTCGAAATCCCAAACGGACATCAATAACACTAAAATGCATTTTAAGCCAAATTGATGCAATTTCTTCTAAAATGCTATCTTCCATAATATGCGCCAAAACGCTCCCGGGTTATCCAAAACCCGATCCAGGCATACGCCCAAGTCCGAAATCATCATATGAACCTGTTGGAACCTTCAAATCTCAATTCCGAGGTCGTATACTCAAAATTCCAATCCTAGTTCATTTCTTCAATTTTAAGCTTTGGAAATGAGAATTTTCATTTAAATTTGACTCCAAACTTCTTGAATTTTAATTCCGACCATACACACAAGTCAATATACTTGAGATGAAGTTTCTCATGGCCTCAAACTGCTGAATGACGCGCCGTATCTCAAAACGACCGGTTGGGTCGTTACAATCTCCCCCACTTAAACATAGGTTCGTCCTCGAACGTGCTGAGAACTACACTGAAGTAGTCTAAAATCACTGGTTTAACATCTCATGCAACTTCCTGTGCTTCCACAACTCATTTGAGCACATTAGCTCGATAACTCTATAGATATACTCCTTTATTCGAGTAAATAAGTCATTAGACCCAATTCCAACATCCGGAATTTCCTGCCTAGCATGTTTCCATCATACGACCACAATATCATTCTTCACACGTTGTACCCATACATGACTGCATAACTTTGTTGAATTCACACTTTGCATCACTTTACTCATGGGACCACAATAATATTCTTTCAATATAATAGTCAAAATTCCACAAATCTGATGCTCTCATTGCATCTCATGACCTACATGGGTCTTGCTCTAGCTTTTACAACACCGATACGACGGAAGAGATGTGCAGGAATTCATATTTAGTTGCCAAGTCAACAAATCATTCAGTCTATACTTCTAACAAGATCCATTACCTTGTCCTAAACCAGAGAATGTTATTTTCCTCTATAATATACTTCATATAATCACTTTGCACTGACCCCAAATCCCATAACCTCATCTCACCCAGTACGAACTGCTCAGGCGATAAGCCACCTCAGACATAATCAAAAGTCCTGCAAGATGACACAATGTGCCAATAGGCTACTAATTCGTATGTAATACAAAAGGAAGGCGAACACTAGAGAGAACTATTCAACTCTCACACTAACATGGACTTCTCCAGAAAAATAGGAAACAGAACACACAAAAGAGAATGTGGACACTAAAATAAACATCACATTATTGCGGCGTGCAACCTGATCCCAACAATATACCCATGGCAGTGTGCCACCCGATCCAAACAATATAACCATGGCGGCGTGCCACCCGATCCAAACAATATAACCATGGCGGCGTGCCACCCGATCCAAACAATATAAACATGGCGACGTGCCACCCGATCCAAACAATATAACCATGGCGGCGTGCCACCCGATCCCCGTATAAAACTCACACAAGGAGCCATACGTCGAGCAGAATATCTCATCACATCAAAATGCTGAATATCGATCATAAGCATACTAAGGTGCATGATATCGGACACAAGGAAACATATAGCGCTATAGGCTACAAACTAAAGCACAACTGAGGTGCGATATAAGATCTGAGTCTCAAGAGCCATCATGCTCATATAACATCACCGCTGAGCGGAACCTCAACACATAAGGGACTTACCAAGCCGTCTCACAACTCATACGGCGCAATATATCTTTACATGAATTAACTAACCGCGAAATAAGATCGCGACTATCCCTCCACAAAGGGCGCATTGTTGGAAGAAACACAACCGGTCTGATGCAAGGCTCACTTCCACATTTAAATCTATCCACCGACCTTAAGTCTATCCTGGTCGTGCCAAGCTAAGTCAATAATATTTCACAGGTCTATAACCCAATAAGCAGAGTGCTCTCCAACATAAATTCTCAATTGAATGATATCACCAAAATCCTCATACTTGGTTTAAATTTCTAACCAATCAAGTGACTACAAGTCACACCTATACAATCTTCTTGTGGGTCAAGCTCCCACTATCTTCTGAATAATTAAACGGGCTTGCACATTCAACCCACCGGCTGCACTAACACCGAAAAGCGATCAGGAGTCCCTAACCGGGATGCAAAGCCTTTCTCACAGGACACCGACCTCAAATGATACTGATGTTAATACCCATCTTACTCAAAACACTGAAACTCCTTTCCCGCTCATCCGAGCTCTTTATATCACATTTATTGACCAAACTGTGACCTTGGTCCTTACTTCAAATTTCATACTACTCACCTGCACCCCACGTGCCGATATACGATACACACAATTTCCATCATAGCTCTAGAACTGACGATAGGCTAATACTTCATCACATAAGACCTTCCATTTAACTCACTACAGGAGAGCTATGACAACATACGGCGAATTCTCATAGCCATCGAATATGCCAATATCTAAGTAGTGGTCCAAGCCACCATAACCCTTCCCGAGATCTGCCTACTCATAACAGGCCCCTAACAGACGAATACTTTAGAATAACATCAATCACCGCGGCCGACAAGTCTCAAATGTACCGCCACAAATCACATGCATAATTCGATCACGTTGCATGAACCGATCATTGACACCAATACGCCAACTCAACTATGGCTGATCAATCTACTTCCTTCCAGGTTATCCTTGATTACCTTAGAAATGTTATTATCTTCCTTCAATACCTAACTTATTCCAACCGCACTTACCCCGAGTGACCTTAAATCATGAGGCCATGCTATCTCAAGAACGACGACCATTTCATGTCTCTCAAATACTACACCACAAGTCAAAACATCATAGATCATTTTTTTGCCTTTCTTCATAAGTTGCTTCAAAAGCTTGAGCCTTAACTGTACTTATAGACTCAGAATTATCAGGCACCACACTTTACCTCTTGAATTCACTAGGACCGCTATTGAGAGCCATCCGGCCCTGACTTGCCCCAGTACGCAACCAACTCTACTGAATTTTTATAACATATGAATACCCTCTCGATAAAGCCCCCAGCGGAAACACTTCGCTCGCAACCTGCACCTATACGAGGCGTAAATCATGAATTTTCCCTCAAGTTTGAACATGAGCCAGTAAGGCTAAACATAACATTCATTCAACAATACATATACTCAAATTACCACACATGGTCCTTTTCCCGTGGCTGCAATAACCCATTAATACGCTAGTATCCAGAATTCACACCGTTAATTAACCATGCGACCCAATCTTAAGCGGTGGTACTCTCCCACTTAGCCCAAAGCCACTATTACACGACTCTCGAACACATTAGAACCATTCTCTCGAGTCATTTACTATTATTCAACCTGCAACTCACTTGATCCAACGAATGTAACCACATGTGCTCTATTAGCACTCTAACATCATAGGTATGACCTCATCCCAATACAACCAAACATCTTCTCGCTCCATGCACCGAGCATTCTCTACCAACAACATCTTAAAACATACTATGATTCTCACACGCCTACGAAGCACCATGTAGCCTTTGTCAAATATTTCCCTGCTGATAATAAAATGCGGAGTTTATTAGGGACACAGGAACATCTAAAGTCCCAACATTATACCATACGAGCCTCAACTCTTGCCCATCCACAAGTTTTCAAGAACTTTGGAATAGCACCTAAATACATCGTAGGCCAAATCTGATACGACACATGACCCATAATACATCGTTGATAGTGAAATCCTTTCACTTGACACGAAGCCTTAAGATACATCTTGCTAATCCATGATACTAGCCCTTAACATTCGTAAGTCTTCATCATAAAACAAGTCAAAGGCATTCGTTTGGTACATGTCCTTCTTAAGACAGTTAAACTCATTTTCCCCAGTATCTCTGCTGGCTGAATCCTTCGCTAAATAGATATCTCATATGAACCATATTGTCTTTATTAACACCAACTATTTTTAGATCTACATCCACCTTGTGATTCTACCATTGCTGTGACGATTTGGCAGTTAAGTAAACCTTGTCACGACCGTACTATCAACCGAATGCCAGAACCTAGTGCACCCCCATGTGCACAATCGAAGATCTCTCAATTCTCTTGCATTATCGATATGGACGACACGCGGTAACAATAGTTGAGTAAATTCTTGACTCCCTTGAGATCTCTCTGCAGCGTCACGAACCGTCGGTGCATACTTGATACCGAGTGCGCAATTTCAATACACGAGTGGATACAAAAGAACATATGACATAGGCTTTAACTGAATAAATGGCGCACGATAAGGAATTCAAAGAATTGAAGAGTTTCCTAAACAACTACATAGCCCCTCGTAGATAAATACAGACGTCTCCGTATCGATCAGCGAGACTCTAAGTAACCGGTCTGTGTCCCGTGACTCCTATGAACCTAGTGCTTCTGATACCAACTTGTCACGACCCTAGTTCACCAATTGTGAACATGTCATGATGGCACCCAGTCCCCACGACTAGGTAAGCCTAACACGTTGCGGATTATACAAGTTATAAACACTTAAATAAGAAACAACGGAAAAATAGCATAAAAGATATGTAATTCGTGCCGCTTGGCACATACATCCGTCACACAATAAATAAAACGCTACCAAGATCCGGAACCCCACGGTAACACAGACTAAAAGAGAAATACAATCGTGGCTCTATGTGTAAAGAGTATCTAACAACGAAACGAAGAAAAAATGTCAACTAGTACTCTTAGAGAAGTGAAGCCTCCGGATCCGCGGACGTAGCAGCATCATACCTCGAAGTCTCCCGAAAAGCTGCGGAGTCACCTAGCACGAGCCTCGCTCGACGTACTCGGATCCGCACAACAAAAGTAAGTGCAGAAAGCAGTACGAGTACACCACGGCGGTACTCGGCAGTGCCAAGCCTAACCTCGACTGGGTAGTGACGATGAAGGTCATGGCCCTACCGAGAAACAATAATAATATGATGATAACAAAATAAACGATTTAAAAGATAATAACAATAATTTCCGAAATAACAATCATAAGATGATTACCGCAACTGTCTCACAATTAAGCTAACAACAAATAATCAACTCAATAAAACAAATCCAGGACTCATGGAATTGAACCCATCAGTCCCATTCTCGATACTTTCAGGTCTCCGGAATCGAACCGTCAGCCATGTCTCTAACAATATCTCAATAACTCAGATCTCTCGGGAATCGAACCCACATGTTCCACTAATAACTCGGATCTCGGAATCGAACCGTAGTCCACATTTCAATAATCTTCAGATCTCGAGAATCGAACCCGTAGTCCACATTTCAATAATCTCGGGATCTCGGAATCGAACCCGTAGTCCATATTTCAATAATCTCAAATTCTCGGAATCGAACCCGTAGTCCATATTTCAATAATCTCAGGGATCTCGGAATCGAACCCGTAGTCCATATTTCAATAATCTCGGGATCTCGGGAATTGAACCCGTAGTCCATATTTTAATAATCTCGGGATCTCGGGAATCGAACCCGTAGTCCATATTTCAATAATCTCGGGATCTCGGGAATCGAACCCGTGGTCCATATTTCAATAATCTCAAAATCTCGGGAATCGAACCCGTAGTCCATATTTCAATAATCTCAGGATCTCGGAATTGAACCCGTAGTCCATATTTCAATAATCTCAGGATCTCGGGAATTGAACCCGTAGTCCATATTTCAATAATCTCATGATCTCGAGAATTGAACCCGTAGTCCATATTTCAATAATCTCAGGATCTCGGGAATTGAACCCGTAGTCCACATTTCAATAATCTCAGGATCTCGGGAATTGAACCCGTAGTCCACAACCATAGCAAGTAAAGGAATACACAGAGAGACAAGTCCCCCACACGAAGTTAGACAAGCCACTTACCTCGACTCCGGTACAAAACCGCTAAGAGACAACTCTCTTGCCGTGAATGTCGACCTCCATAGGCATAGTATCTGATAAAAATTAATAGAATCACATCAAAATAGGCCAATTGGGCATTACCCAACCAAAACAATTCAAAATACACCAAAACCCACAAGTTGCCAAAACCCGACTTTCGGTACGCTTCTCGAAAAATTACGAAAGTTATATATTCAGGTTCCTTATCTCAACACGAGTCCGTGCATATAAAATTTATCAAAATCGAACTCCGTTTGCCCATTCAAATCAAAGATTTCCTAAAATTTAGGCCTAGGGCTCAAACCCTCCATTAACAGTGAAATAATCATGTAGAAACATCAAAATAAAGTTCTTATATTTACCTCCTTGATGAGACGAGAACAACACCGCGAAAATCACCTCAATCGGAGCTCTAGAACTCAAGATATGCCCAAAATACTAAACTTCTCGGTTTTAAACACTAACCAGGCCTATTTTCGCTTTTGCGGATAATTTTCGCATAGGCGGGACCGCTTTTGCGGTTCTATTTCCGCTTTTGCGGTTCCGCATCCGCGGTCAAGTTCCGCTTCTGCGGTTCTGACAGACACCAACACTTTTCCTCGGCACGGAAATGAGCATAACTTCCTCATACGATGTCCAAATTCGACGATTCTTTTTGCTATGGCTCCGAAATTACGATACGGATCTAATGGTTCAAACAAAATTGAATTTGGAGAACATTTACCTAATATGGTACCCCTTTATGTTCAAAGAAACAAAGGTTGAAACATCAAATAAGAGCGTGATCACAACCCGAAACACACCCGAGGCCCCCGGGACCCCAATCAATCATACCAACCAACCCTAAAACACATTACGGACTTGCTCGAGGCCTCAAACCACATCAAACAACTCTAAAACCAAGAATTACACCCCGATTCAAACTTTATGAACTTTGAAGTTTCTAACTTCTATTTCCGATGTCGAAACCTATCAAATCGCATCCGATTGACTTCAAATTTTGCACACACGTCCAAAATGATATATCGAAGCTACAGAAACTTTCGGAATTCCATTCCGACCCTCGGATCAAAATCTCACCTATCAACCGAAATTCGCCAAAATACTAACTTTGCCAATTCAAGCTTAATTCTACACCGATCATCACAAAAATATTCCGGACACACTCCTAAGTCCCAAATCACCTAACAAAGCTATCCGAACCATAAGATTTGCATTTTGAGTCCGATATCAAAATTTCCACTTCCGGTCAAATTTTCTCAAAAACCTTCAATTTTCTATCTTTAGCCAAACGACTCCAAAATGACCCACGGACCTCCGAATTCACTTCCGATCGTGCTCCCAAATCCAGAATAACCATACGGAGCTACTCCTAGTCTCGAAATCCCAAACGGACATCAATAACACTAAAATGCATTTTAAGCCAAATTGATGCAATTTCTTCTAAAATGCTATCTTCCATAATATGCGCCAAACGCTCCCGGGTTATCCAAAACCCGATCCAGGCATACGCCCAAGTCCGAAATCATCATATGAACCTGTTGGAACCTTCAAATCTAAATTCCGAGGTCGTATACTCAAAATTCCAATCCTAGTTCATTTCTTCAATTTTAAGCTTTGGAAATGAGAATTTTCATTTAAATTTTACTCCAAACTTCTTGAATTTTAATTCTGACCATACACACAAGTCAATATACTTGAGATGAAGTTTCTCATTGCCTTGATTTGGTCGGGGTTGACCTTAATGCCTATATGAGGAACCCTAGAAATTTCCTAGAGGCTACGCTGAAAGCATATTTCTCGGGATTCAGCTTCATCCCGTACCTCTTTAGTATTTCGAAGGCCTCTTTCAAGTGGTCGATGTGATCTTCCTTTTTTATTAATTTTACCAGCATGTCGTCGATGTAGACTTCAATGGTCTTAACAAGCTGCTCTTTGAACATCTTGGTGACCAGTCTTTGGTAGGTGGCCCCTGCATTTTTTAGCGAGAATGGCATCACTTTGTAGCAGTAGGTTCCTTGGTGGGTGATGAATGTTGTCTTCTATTTAGCTTCCTCGACCATCAAGATTTGATTGTAACCGGAATATGCATCTAGGAAACTTAGCAGTTCGTGTCCTGCGGTGGCGTCGATCAGCTGGTCACTGTGAGGAAGGGGGAACGAATCTTTAGGGCATGATTTATTTAGGTCAGTGAAATCCACGCACATCCTCCACTTCCAATTTTTCTTCTTGACCATGATGACGTTGGCGACCCACTAAGGGTACTTTGATTCCCTGATAGAACTGTTGGCGAGTAGTTTGTCTACTTCCTCGCTGACTACTTCATTGATTGCAGCATTGAACTTTCTTCTCATCTAGCGTACCGGCGGATGTAACGGGTCGACATTTAGCTTATGGGTGGCAAAATCTGGCGAAATCCCCGGCATGTCTGCGTGGGAAAAAGCAAATAGGTCCGCATGGTTAGTTAAGAATTCATGATACTTACTTGGATTGGTGAGGCCATGACCGATATAGGATTTCTTTGCGGGGTTGGTGCCATCCAGTTGGACTGGGTCGAGATCTTCGATCGTTGCTTTACAGGCTTCCACGACATCAGGATCTTGGATGGTATCTGCCGTCGGGTCGGTCTTAGTCCCCGACACGGCTAATTGCTATGCCTCCACGCTTGCCCCCCTTAGTTGTTGGGTGTGAGCGCAGTCTTGGGTTATTTTGTCGCACTCTTGTGCAGTGCGTGGCTCCCCTCTAATACTGAATATTCCCGATGGGGTAGGGAATTTGACCACCTGGTATAGGCTCGAAGGGATCGCTTGCATGGCATGTATCCATGGGCGCCCTATGATGACATTATATGTCGTCTCCTGGTTCATCACGTGAAAAGTTGTTTCTAGCATGACTCCTCCCGTAAGGACGGGTAAGGTCAACTCTCCATACGTCTGTTCCACTGTATTGTTAAAATCGGTTAGTGTTATGCAGCGCAGTATTACCCTATCCTCGAGTCCTATTTGTGCGAGGACCCTTGGGTAGATAATACAGGCGCCACTTCCATCATCGATCATGACTCTTTTGACATCCGTATCAATAATGCATAAAGTAATAACCGAAGCATCGTAGTGAAGGAAATACAAACTGTCGGCATCAAACTTGTCGAAGGTGATACTACCTTCGAAGTCATCATACCATTCGTGGGAGATGGTTCGCTTTAGCCTGTGAGTGTTGGCGAATTTGACGTGGTTGATTGTTGAGTCGTTGCTATCGCCGACGATCATGTTTATTGTCCGCGTTGGGGAAGGTGGATTTGGTGGCCCACGGGACTGCTCTCGCCCATGTGCGAAGTTGATTTTTCCTTTGTCGCTGACTTGTTCTTTCAGGTATCCTTGGTTCAGCATCCTGAGGACCTCTTGCCGTAGGCCTATGCAGACTTCGGTCATGTGCCCCCGTTCCTGATGGAACTCGCACAAAATGTTTGATTTTCTGGAGGCAGGATCCGACTTCATTTTTTGAGGCCATTGCACCTTGGTTCCAAGCTTCTCTAGTGTGTACACTATTTTTTAGGGAGACACGCAAAAGTTATGTGATGATAATAAGGGTGGCGTACCTCTTTCATTTTAGAGTGGGGAGATATGTAATTGTAACGCATCCATATGCCTGGGCGGTGGATGGGAGGATCTTGTGTATGGCTGATGTCGTTCTCTGTTGGAGCGGGGGGGGGGGGGGGGGGGAGGGGTGTTCCCGACGTCCCTCATGGTGTCGCTCTTTCCTTATTTCTAAGTGTATCGTTGTTAGTCGTTGGGTCGGTCCGTTGAGGTCATCCTCGTCCGCTCGTACTTCAACGCAGTAAGCATTATGGATTTCCTCCCATGTCGTAGGGGAATACTTCATGAGGCGGTTGAGCAGCTTCTTAGTTTCTCTTGCATCGTCCCTGCTTAGTCCGTTCTGGAAGGCGGAGATTGCTATTCCTTATGATACGTTCGGCACGCTCATTCTTACCATTTTGAATCTGACGAGGAAGTTCCTGAGCCCTTCACATGTAGTTTGTCTGACGACGAAGATGTCATTGACCCTTGCCTCTACCGTCTTTGCGCCCGCATGGGCGGTGACGAACTTATCCGCCATTTCTTCGAATTCGAATGTTGATATTACCTTGGCAGGTAGCTGGGAGTACCATGTCAAGGCTCATCCGGTTAGCGTTTCGCCAAACGTTTTTAGCAGCACTTAAGGTGACTGTTCTTTTGATAGGTCGTTGCCTTTCACGGCGGTGACGTAATGGATCAGATGATCCTCGAGATCAGTGGTCCCATCGTACACCCTCAAGTAATGGGCATCTTGAAGGTTTTTGGGATAGAGTAGGGGGTAGCTTCTTCGGAGTATGGCTGCTCTACGAACCTACCCATGTCGCATTTTGGTAGCAACTTAGGGGCACCGGGAATTTTGTCGACCCTCTCCTGGTGCTCCTTCATCTGGTCGCGGAGAGCCTTATTTTCGTTTTCCATTTCCTCCATCTTTCTCAAGATGGCGGTTAACGTGCCATCATTGGTCTGTGCTTCGACGGGTTGGTTGTTTACTCGTGTCTCCTCCTGTTCACCCATGCCAGTGGTGATACTTATCGTTGGTACATCATTTATGTTACCTTGTAGTGGTTTTTCGACTAAGCCACTCAAGGTGCTTATTAGCCATTCTTCCAGCAGTTTTCTGACCACCGAGGGTGCCTCCTTGACAGCGGATGTGGAAGCTCCTTTGTCATGCAAGACCGTCGGACCTTCGGAGGGGGAAGGTGAGATCTTCGCTTCTGGTGCGGTGCCGGGGGTTGTGTTGATGATAGCGTCGTCGCAGACTTCATTGAGAGGAACAAGAAGGTTGGTTGTGACCCCCATTATCGTTTTGGATCTTGCGTTATTTTCAGCCATTTCTAATTTTTGTGTGATGTAGAGGGAGATGGTTGGCTCATCTCTAGGTGGATACTATGATTTTGATTCTCGAAATCCCTACAGACGACGCCAAATTGTTTGCCTCAAAAGTTAATCGTTACTTTATAAGCTTAAAACAATCAAAAGATAGGAAACGGGTGAATCATAATCAAATATAATGAACCTAGATGTGAGATCAACGTAGTTGTAATATAAAGATATTTGCTAAAAACGAAGAACTCTAGGAACAATTGTTTATCGCAGTTAAGAAAGATTGGGAATGAGAGAGTTGTATTATTAGATAATGACACTTTTTTCGTTACAACAGGGAAGCCCCCCCCCTCTTTATATAGAAAGGGGGCCTCCTTATTAACATAATAATAAACTGTCGAGGCGTAGTCGACGTCCTCTTAACGGGGACGCCCAAGTGCGAGTGACGCCATTCACGAATTGTACCCTCGTTATAAGGGGCGTATAAAAGGGATCGTACCCTATCGATGTGAGTGTGGGAAAAGCTGTATTTTGTCCCATACAGTGGTGTTAGTGATAATGCTGATAGAGCTGTAGTTGTTTGGGGAGACGAAGAAGATGGTGTACCCTTATTGGAAAAAATGGTAATATACTGAAGAGGGTGAAATATTTGGTGTGAAAAGAATTCTGTAAAAAAAAGGGTGTGTAATAAGAATTCGACCTTATGGTCGAGAATACACAATGTACTAATCCTAAAGAAAATACTTATCCTGTTTGAAACACATAGCACAAAGAACAAAAGAAAACTTCCCACGAAGAACTAAAACTTACAACTTTTTCAAACCCTTTACTTACAAATACAGAATGAAATATGATGAGGATATATGAAGATCGTAGGAGTTAGGATGCCCAACTTGCTGGATGCTCAATTATGTGTAGCACATGGCAGTTGTATTGGTGGGGACAAAAAGAAAAAACCGCTCCACTACTCTTTAACCTACAATTCTAATATTCTGACTTCACATTCCATTACCCTTTAACATACAATTCTAATATTCGACCTCACATTTTCCTATTAAGAGCTATGTTCTCAAAACCCATGCTCTGACCTTGCATTTTCCTATTAAGAGCTTGTCACACCTCCTTTTGGCGCGCCCGCTACCCGGGGGTAGGAGCGCAAGGGAGTTTTTCCAATTTAAGTGACAATATTCGAAACGGGATTATTTTATTTATTTCAGAGTCGCCACTTGGAATAAATTATGGTGTCCCAAGTCACCAATTTATTTAAATCCCAAATCGAGGAAATTTCGACTTTCCAAATGAAGTCTGCGAACCAGAAATTCTAAGTAAGGAATTCTGTTGACCCGAGGGAAGGTGTTAGGCACCCCCGAATCCCGTGGTTCTAGCACGGTCGCTTCAATTATTATAAATGGCTAAAAATATCTGATTTTTAATACATGTTATCCTATATGCTTTTAATGGACTGAAACGCTTTTATTAAACTATACATTTAAAATTTAAAACGAGAGGCTAATTCTAAATAAAGCGAAAAATATTAACTTTGATGATACTTTGGTTGGTGTACATGTTTATTGAAGTTATTTCTCGATTAAATAAAAGAAAGCATCGATACGTGAGACGATTCCATCTTTTTAAAGAAGAAGTGGGGAATTTAAGTCGAGTCCCTGAAGGGAACATTATTCTAAAAATAAAATATTACCAATTTTAAACCACAGAAATAAGGCTTCATTTTTTTTGACAATTAGATACATGCAGCCATGAGTCTTTAAACCTCCCACTAAATCTAAATAATGTGATGGAATAGAACTCAACGAGTCTAGAAAATTATCTTCAAATTACCCAAAAATTCGATCAAACAATAACTTGCTGCTGAGTTACTAAATAACAGTAGAATAACAATAAGCTCAAATTAACTGTCAAGTTTACTTAAATTAACTGTCGAGCTTAAACATACTCATAAAGATACTTAAAACTTTGAAGCCTAAACTAACCTTCCAAACATAGTAACAAACCTCTTAAACATTGAAAAATTTACAATGTCCTGCTGTTCATATAACAATTTCACTCGAGTACACTACAAATTCATCTAAGTACAAAATAAACTTCTCACAATACTTGACACAAGCATCTGAAGAGGGGTAAATCTAAACTAGACTTCTGAAACTACAGTATTGATATACCATACCCCTAACATAGGGCCCATATCCTCAAATACTCCTCAAGGCCAAACAACTTCATCAATAAGCTTAACAGTCCTCATACTCAATTACACACGTCAAACTAAGATGAGAGTTTCACTTTCAACCATGTTTAAATGAAATCTTAGCTTTAAAATGAATAGATGTTCAACTGATTAACTCAAAGTAGTTAAGCTAGCATGAGTAAATAAATTACATACTTAATTGACATGCTTCACACAAACTGAATTTAAACTTCATGTTTATTTCATGTACTTCAAATGCCTTATACAGAGAACCAGACCCATAGCTTCAGCTTATCATGCTATGAATTATAAGGAAATACCTGGAAGTAGAATTGAACAAATGGAGGAATTAGCAACAAGAAACAGTATGCAGCAAATGGACTAAACCAAAACAGCACACACAGCAGTGGCAGATCCAGAATAGGATTTCGACAGAAAACAGTAACTATCAAGCAATATCCGTACATCAATCAATGGCCCAGATTGAAGACCAACAGCAAGGCATCAGCAGTAATGGAACAGATAAAACAGTTGAAAACAAATTCCAAATTCCAAAATATAAACTCAGCCAATCCAAAACTCGATTACCAAAAAAAAAAAAGGGAGAACTAGAGGTTATGAGACAATATTTCTAGTTTTCAAACACTTGAAGATCAAGAGTTTAAGACAAAAGTGTTTCTCTGTGTGTGTAGTGTTTTCCAGAGAACCTCTCTATGTGTGAATGTATTTCTCTGCCTCAAACATGTGCTCTATGTTTCTAATCTGTGCTCTCTGTTAGTATGAATGCTCTATCCAGAGAGTCTGTCTTGTATTTAAAGACTAAGCTTACAAAATTTTTTATTAAAACACTCTTCTTTACAGCTTCTCTCTTCTTTCAACATGTGCACCCATTTATCTTTCATCATTCCCCCATGTTTGTTATGATTTTCCAGCTCAAAAAGCATTCACAAGGGTTTAATACACTAAGAACTATCATGACAACTCTCTGTCCAGCCCTATTTTAAAATGAAAAGGTGTATTGGCAAGCCATGTTCTTTCTGTTCAAAACATGTGACATAGTTCACATGTGCACTACACCTCTTAGACAAACTATTGTTGGCTTTCAGATTTTAAGTTAAAACAACTATCAGTAGTTAACTTATAAACTAAAATCAACCAAACAAACTTAATTCAATTCAACAGTGAATCAATGAATCTCGGCCAATGCCGGATTTGTAGCTCTAGTGTTCTAACAAACGAAACGACAAACCTAATCAACGACATTCGTATAGTCGATTACAACAAACACAATCAATAACACACAATCGATGAACAAAATTTTTTCATTCTTCAACACTTAAGCCGAGAGAAGAAGAAAAAATGAAGCAAATACGAAACTAAATGTTCAACAACGCTAATCGACGCGAACCTGTATTCAACAACATTGGTAATCAAATAGACAAAACAAGACTTTAGAATTGGCAATTCAATGAAACAGTGATTCTCGGCCAAAGCAGAGGAAAGAAGGAAAATGAAGCTAACTAATCGACGACGCTAATCGACGCAAACACATATTCTATATCATTTGATTAGCCGATTACGATATGCGTAATCGACAAACAAATCCGACAAAGCAGTGACTACACAATTTCGGACAGCATGTATAAATTCAATATCAACAACTTAACGATATTAACGACGAATCGAATTCGATTCACAATCACTCGTTAAACAGCGAAGAATAACAAACAATCAAGTCGACCAAATAAAAGGTCCCAAGAGATGAAGAAGCACACGAAAATCCGAAACATACAAACACTAATACTAAACAACAAGTATAACGATAAATAAAACAACAACAAAGAAAAAGAAGAAGAACAAATACCTTAAGAAAAGGAAATCGGAACCAAACGGGCTTGGCATTTAGACGAACTTGAAATCTTTTTTAGGCCAAACAGGTTGTAATCGAGTGTTCTCGAGTGAGAACAACTCGATTAAAACCCATTCGAATCTCAAAAATCTTCCCCAAAGAGACTCCGAAATCTTGTAGGTTTTCTTTGATGTTCGGATTTGGGGGTTGGGATTTAGGGCTTGATTCGAACTAATTGGTTTGTGGATTCGGATAGAGGGGGAGAAGGGTGGTTTAGGGGTGTGAGTTTGGGTGACCGGCGACGCCTCGCCGCCGGGTTTTGGGCGTGGGGGTAGCCCGGCGGCGGCTAGGGTTTGGGGGAGGGGATTTTGATTTTGGGGAAATAAACGGGAGATGGGAAATGGAATGGGTAGCTGACCGTTGGATTTAACAGATCCAACGGTTCAGATCAAAGGGGGTAACTGGGCTGGGAGATGGATCCGGGTATGGGTTGGTTTTTTGGGTAAAATATTTGGGCCTGGTCTAATTTCTTTTTCAAATGGCCCAAGCCGAATTTTCACTCTCTATTTCTTCATTTTCTTTTAATTTCTAATATACAACAATTCTAAATGCATTACGAAAATCTAATTAAATTATAAGAAATACTAATTAAGTCATGTTAACAATTAACGCACTCAATTTAAACATCAATTAAATATAAATCACACAATTAGGCATTTAAATGCCAAAAATGTAAAAGATGAATTATTTCCCCCTTTTTTTATGATTTTCGTTTTCGTAAGATAAAATTAATTACTCCTAATTTCAAACTAGATGAGAAATGTAAGCACGACATATTTTTGTATTATTTTTTTTATTTAACTTAAACACATATAATCACGTATATACAAATGCAAATAAATACCAAAATAACACAAAAACTCACAAAAAAAATACACACCATAAAATAGACAATTTTTGTTTTGATTTTGTGGGAGTAATTTATGTTAGGCAAAAATCACGTGCTCACAGATAGCACCTGCTTGACTTGTTCCAATGTGGTCCTCGACAGTATTTGGTGGAGTATCTATGAAATGCAAGCATGTGCGACAAGGGAGCTTATTCGGAATGAAATCTGGAGCCTCCAACTTGTTCTTTAATTTTCCAGTCATAGAATTTTTGGTAGCTGGGACTACCGTGGACTGTCACTTTGCTGTTACTGTTGCTATCGTTGCTGCATGTTGCTGCTTACTGCTTACTGATCTCCTTATTACACCAAAAGAAATTAAAGCTGAACTAGCTATGCTATCAAACTATGAGTTACAAGATTCCTATCTATGATTCTCTGGAAAACTTGATCTTGAATCTTAGCTGATTTGCTGTAGACCTCGATCTGAATCTTGATGCTCCACAAGCTGTACGTGCTCGTTTATTTCTGTGACATTGAGTGAAACGGAGTCGGTGGAGCTTGTTACTTCAATCATCTTCTGAGCAATCGTGCCTTTGTTTACTCCAACATTTGAACTCTTTTCTTTTGGTTCTTTTCTTCTTCTTCACCTCATTGATGTTCCGTTTGTAGGTTATCCTCGATCCTTGCGTCCGGAGTCAACACCTATTTGAATAACAAAACAAACAAACGAACGAAATTTTTTCGCCCTGTTTTGCTAGGAAAATTTCATGAGTTATTTGTGACAGTAGAAAGTGATTAAAAAGACTTCTTTGGGTAAGAAAATCACTGTTTCACAAATTTGAATCCGCTTTCCGGCTGGGATTTTGTAGAAGAGTTTCTCGGCTTCTGGCCATAATTCAAACAATGTCTAACGGTCTTTGGCCGCTTCGATCTTGGCTTTTTGGCCGGTCAAAACAAGTGGTCTCGCAGCTTTTACTGAGTCGGGAGATCCTGTATTTCTGATCGTGAAGAAAGTTTCACCGCTTCGCGTTGGAACCAAGCAATATCTAACGTTTTTTGGCCGTCGGATCCTCGGTTTTTTTCCGGGGTAAAAGTAAATGGCTCGCAGTTTTTTGACTGGGGAGATCCTCGGTTTTTGACCGGGGATAAAAGTTTCACGGCTTTCTGGCGAGAATTCAAACAATATCTAACGGTTTTTTAACGTCGGATCTCGGTTTTTTGGCGCAGTAAAAGTAAATAGCTGCGGTTTCTCGAATCGGGAGATCCTCGGTCTCAGACCGAAGAAAAGTTTCAAGGCTTTTATTGTCGGATCCAAACAATATCTAATCGGTTTTGGTCAGCGATCCTCGGTTTTAGTCGGGGTAAAGTAAATGGCTCCGGAGTTGTGACTGGGAGATCCTCAGTTTGCTGACCAGGATAAAAGTTTCACGGCTTTACGGTCGAATTCAAACAATATCTAACCGTTTTTATGGTCGGATCCCCAGCTTTTTACTTGGTAGAAGTAAACGGCTCGCAGTTTCGGAGTCGAGATCCTCGTGTCGATCGGGATAAAAGTTTCACAGCTTGCAGCGGAATTCAAACAATATCTCACCGGTTTTTGGCCGTCGGATCCTCGGTTGTTTGGCCGGGGTAAGATTGCTCCACGGTTGTCTGGCCGGGAGATCCTCGGTTCGAGCGGGAAGAAAAGTTTCACGTCTTGTCGGAATTCAAACAATATCTAACGGTTTTTGGTCGACGATCCTCTGGTCTTTAGCGGGAGTAAAAGTAAATGGTCTCGCAGGTTTTCGACTCGGGAGATCCTCGGTTCAGACCGGGATAAAAGTTTCACGGCTTTCTGGCAGGATTCAAACAATATCTAACGGTTTTGTTGATGCGGATCCCTGCGTTTTTGCGTCGGGATAAAAGTAAACGGTTCGCGATTTCCGGTAGGAGATCCTCGGTCTAATGCAGGGATAAAGTTCCACGTCTTTAGGCGGAAAGACCTCGGTTTTTCTGACCGGTGTCCAAACGGAATATTGACTCGATATGATTTGATTCTCTTCTGAGTTTTCATTTCTTTTCTTTCATTTTTTTTTGTTTTGCCTCTTTTAGGCATTCTTTTTAAACATCAACCAATGCATAGGATAAATCTCTAAAAGAAACTTACCTTTTTATGTTTTTCTTGTTCCAAAGCCATTTCAAAGCTTACGTATTTCACTTATTTCGAGTGGTACCTTCTTCTTGTACAATTAAATAGGAACTGCTTTCAACAAAGAACATTTTATCGGTTAAAAAAAGTGGTTGACTTTGCGGACTTCGGTTATCTTCATTGCTTGATTGTTTCCTATTTTCATTGAGAAGTTCGCTACCAATTGTCTTTGGGTGACTTCTCTAACTCGACCTGGATTCATTCTCGCATCGTAGATTTTCATCATGAGTTCTATCCTTCCGCTTTATTCAGTCTCTTCTAAGCATCTTAGCCTTTGATTTCCATTTCCTTCTAAAACTCTTTCCTTTGGAAACAATCGATCATTACGATCCAATCATGGATTGTAACAATACACCACTGAGGCTGTTTTTCTTTTCTTCTTTACCAGGCAGAGTCCTGTAAAACTGGTCCTGTCACCTTCCTTTGTAATAGTTTCAGAATTAAAATTAAACCGAAAGTGATTCAAAGAAGAAGAATGAATCAAAGAATGGAAAAACGTATCAAAAGATAGAGGAGTCCCTTTCGAAGGAGAAAAGAAGGACTTATCTGAGGTATACGCTGACTTTAACCAACATGACATGCTCCTCGGACTAGATGCTTGATCGTCACAAAAACTCCCATTTTCTTATGAACCAAAACGGGTCTATATTTCCGAGCTAATGAGCCGTGCCAGGACCTCTCGTGGTGAAACAAACTTTTCGGTTGATAGCGCCCTTTTGCGGGTTTTCGCCAATCGACCTCTCTCATTTCTCTTCTTACCATCGCCAGATAGCACTTTTTGCGAGTTTTTACCAACAGGCTCTCTCATTTTGTATTTCTCTACTTCCATCGTCTTATGGTGCCCGAAGGTTTTCACCAATAAGACTCTCTCGTTTTATTTCTTTTCATTCCAGGAACCTCGGATCGCAACAATGATGTTCTCACAATTTCCAATCGATCTTGAAGGACTTGTACTCGGTTCGGGTAACAAGAATTGTAAACAAAATTACAACTTTGGAATCATCTTGACGGATCTTAAACCGAATCAAAAATATCATCTACCCCAGTTTCATTTTTGGGGAAACCGGGATTTTTGATTTGGTGTGACTGAACCTCAGGGAGAGGTTGCCTACGTATCCTTTCGGAATCAAGTCAGAACGTTGTTTGGTTTTTGGTTTTTTTTTTTGTTTTTTTTTGGTTTGGATTCCAAAGAGGGTAGCCAAAGAAAAGTAACCGGCTCAAAGGGTTTACAAAATGGTTGGTAGTGTTTGGGTAGCGGGAATAAAAGCCTTCAATCATTTCGATTTGTGAGGACCTCATTGAAGCAAGTTCAGACATAATACCTTTTCACAGCATCTGCATTCACAGCCGTTTCAGGATCTTTTCCTTCCATGTCTCCCAAGTATAATGCTCCTCTTGGCAGTATCTTCCTGATGATGTATGGTCCTTTCCAATTAGGAGCGAATTTTCCTTTCGCTTCCTCGTGATGTGGAAGAATGCGTCTTAAAACCAACTGACCTACTTCGAAATTTCTCGGTCGTACTTTCTTGTTGTAAGCACGAGCCATTCTTTGTTGGTACAGTTGTCCATGACAGACTGCAGCCATCCGCTTTTCATCGATCAAAGTTAATTGTTCCAAACGAGTCTTAACCCACTCGCTATCTTCAATCTCTGCTTCAACAATTGTACGAAGTGAAGGAATTTCTACCTCTGCCGGTATCATAGCTTCAGTTCCATAGACTAGCAGGTATGGAGTTGCTCCCACCGATGTGCGTACGGTAGTACGGTATCCCAGTAAAGCGAACGGTAATTGTTCATGCCATTGTCTAGAGCTTTGGATCGTCTTTCTCAAAATCTTCTTAATGTTTTTGTTCGCTGCTTCTACGGCACCATTGGCTTTGGGCCGATAAGGGGTGGAGTTCCTATGCATTATCTTGAATTGCTCGCATATTTCTTCCATCAAATGACTATTCAAATTCGCAACATTGTCTGTGATGATAGTTGCGGGTATACCAAAACGACAGATAAGATTTGAGTGTACAAAATCCACCACCGCTTTCTTGGTGACTGATTTGAGAGTGATGGCTTCAACCCATTTCGTGAAGTAATCGATAGCCACTAGTATGAATCGGTGTCCATTCGAGGCTTTCGGCTCAATCGGCCCAATGACATCCATCCCCCAAGTGACAAAAGGCCACGGCGCTGACATAGGATGTAGATCGATTCGAGGTGCATGAATCAGATCTCTATGTACCTGACATTGATGGCATTTCCTGACAAAACTGAAATAGTCTTTCTCTATAGTTATCCAATAATACCCAGCTCGAAGGATTTTCTTGGCCAAGACATACCTGTTCATATGAGGCCCGCATACTCCTGCGTGTACTTCGTGCATGATTCTTCCTGCTTCTTCAGCATCAACACACCTTAAGAGGTTAAGATCCGGGGTTCTTTTATACAGGACCTCGCCGCTCAAAAAGAAACCACCTGCATGTCGCCTAATGGTCCTCTTTTGATCTCCAGTAGCATGTTCGGGGTATTCTTGCGTTTTCCGTCCGCTTCTTCCTCAATGTGAGCATAATAAGCTGGCTGATCATAAATCCTTACTGGGATGGGATCAATGAAATACGTATATGGATGCTGGATCATGGATAATAAAGTGGCTAGTGCATCACCGAATTCGTTCTGAACCCTAGGGACATGCTGAAATTCTGTCTTTATGACTCTTTTCCTTAACTCTTGTATGTGATGCAAATAGGGAATTATTTTGGAAGTTTTGGTTGCTCATTATTCTCGAACTTGATGTGTGAGCAATTTTGTATCCCTGATCACTAGTAACTCTTAAATGTTCAATTCAATGGCCATCTTGAGTCCCATGATGCAAGCTTCGTATTCATCGATATTTTTGTGCACGAAAACCTAAGCTTGGTGGACATCGGTTAATGATGGCAGGTTTTTGATACTAAGACTTCCCCTATGCCAACTCCTCCGAAATTTGCGGCTTCGTCGAATAATAGCCTCCAAGCATCGTAGGATTCAGTAATGTCTTCTCCTACAAAAGACACTTTTTTGTCAGGAAAATACATTTTAGTGGTTCGTATTCTCCTTCAATGGGATTCTCGGCAAGGTGATCTGCTATGGCTTGACCTTTGACTTTTTGCTGAGTCACATAAACAATGTCGAACTCACTCAACAAGATTTGCCACTTGGTGAGCTTGCTAGTGGGCATGGGCTTTTGGAAAATATACTTCAAAGGATCCAACCGAGTAATGAGGTGAGTCGTATGGGCTTGGAGGTAGTGTCTCAATTTCTGAGCGACCCAAGTTAAAGCACAACACGTTCTTTCCAGCAAAGTGTACTTGACCTCATAACTAGTGAATTTCTTGCTCAGGTAGTAAATCGCATGCTCTTTCTTCTTTGCCGCATCACGTTGTCCGAGAACACAACCAAAAGAGTTTTCTAAGACTGTTAAATACAAGAAAAGAGGTCTCCCTGGCTCTGGCGGGACTAAGACTGGAGGGTCTGACAAATATTCTTTGATCTTGTCAAAAGCTGGCATTCGCTTGTCCATTTGATTGCGACGTCTTTCTTCAACAATATCTGAATATGGTTCACATGTGGAAGTCGATCGAGACGATGAACCTCATCGATGTTAGTTCGATCGGCCTAGTAAGACTCATTACATCTTTCTTCGCTTGTGAGGTAAATCCCGGATGGATTTTATCTTTGCTGGGATCTAATTCAATACCTCTTCTACTTGACTATGAAACCCAAAAGTTTACCGGACCGGACTCCAAAAGCGCATTTGATCGGATTCAATTTCAAATCGTATTTCCGCAACCCTCAAAGAATTTCCTCGAGTCTCGCACACGATCGCCTTGAGTTCTGGGTTTGATGATCACATCGTCCACGTACACCTCTATTTCCCGATGCATCATGTCGTGGAAAATGGCAAGTCATAGCTCTCATGTATGTTGCTCCCGCGTTTTTCAAACCGAATGGCATGACTCTGTAACAGTAAGTCCCCCACGGCGCGGTAAAAGCGTCTGCTTCTGCCGTCCTTCATCCATCAACACTTGACGATATCCCGCATAACAATCCACAAATGACCGTATCTCATGTTTGGCACGATTGTCAACAAGGATGTGGATGTTCAGAAGGAAAGTTATCTTTGGGACTCGTCTTTATTCAAATCTTCAGTAGTCAACACATACTCAAGTTTTCCCGTCCTTCTTTGGCACGGCACAACATTAGCCAACCACGTGCTGTATTGTACCACTCGAATTACCCCCGTTTTCAACCGCTTAGTGATTTCTTCTTTGATTTTATCACCGATGTCAGTCTTGAACTTTCTTTGCTTCTGTTGCACTGGGCGACAGTCAGGGTAGATTGGTAATTTGTGCACCACTGGATCAGCTCCTAATCCTGGCATGTCATCGTAAGAGACCAAGCAAACACGTCTTTAAATTCAAACAAGAGTTGGATTATTGCATCTCGTGTTTTCTCATCCGTGTGGATGCTTATCTTGGTCTCTCGGACCTCTTCATCAGTTCCCAAATTAACCGGTTCGGTGTCATTCAAGTTTGGCTTAGGTTTATTCTCGAAATGTTCCAATTCTCGATTTATTTCCCTAAAAGCCTCGTCTTCATCGTATTCCGCTTCTTGGTTCATTATTTCCAGATTAGGTGGCGTGTTCGGATTTGAGCATGAGTTTCGCAAGCATGTCATGTTATTTAAAGCCGCATTATTTGGACTGAAAAGGAATAATAAATAACAAAATTAGAAAGAGTGTAAAATGACGAAATATTTATTTTATTTTCTTGGAATTTTCTGAAAACGAACAAAATTACATTGGGGAAACCAAAAATACAAGAAAACAAAGAAAACATCCAAGCTACGTCCTGAAGTTACTTGTGATGGAAGAAAAACGACAGGACAAATCTACCAGAACTCCCGCCTGATTGGGAAGGGTGTGGCTTTCCAATTTTGCAATTTAGCTTCAGGGCCCACATACAGCACCTCGGCGGTGCTTGTTCCTTCTCCCGATTGGACCATATTAACATCATAGAGCATTTGCCTCACGGCCCCACATATGTCTTCAATTTCACTCCGCTGTAAAGACCTCGTACTTCTTCTTTTACCGCATCTGATACGGACGGTTTGGTTTGCGCGTATACGATGAATGGTCGCGGCAAAACCCATCCTTTATCCTTTCTGGCCCATCTTTCATCTTCAGTGGGTTGGGCGAAAGCCCACCTAAAAACTTTTCAGCAACAGGTAAAGTTATCAGCTTCGACACTCCTTGTAGGGACTTTCCCAAACCTTTTCCTGGCTGGAAGCCATGTTTAATCATTTCTTTTGCCACCATGATGGAGGCATTAGACAAAAAAGGTTGGGGGAGAGGGTTCCCTTCTTCGTGTTGATCTGCCAACACAATCTCGAAAGCTTGATAGACAATGTTTTCGCTTCCCGCTTCCGCTTCCAAGCAAGGTATGGATGGATCTCGGTAAATTGATTGCTCATCTTCCCCGTGGACCACGATCTCTTGTCCCTTGTGCTCAAATTTCAACATCTGATGGAGGGTAGAAGGCACAGCTCCGGCCGCATGAATCCATGGTCTCCCTAGAAGAAAATTGTAAGAAGTGTCCATATCCAAGACTTGGAATGTCACTTCGAAGTCCACCGGGCCGATGGTCATAATCACATCAATCTCTCCGACAGTATCTCTTTTCACACCGTCAAAAGCTCGCACACATACGTTGTTAGGCCGAATCCTTTCAGCTCCGATTCCTATGCGGCCTAAAGTGGAAAGTGGGCATATGTCCACCCCCGAACCCCCATCAACCGTGACCCTCTTCATATAGTAGCCTTCGCTTTTGACAGTCAAATGCAAAGCTTTATTGTGGGCCGCACCCTCCAAAGGCAAATCAGCCTTATTGAAAGAAATCTGATTGATTGCGAAGAATCGCTCCGTCATTCTTTCAAGTTGTTCAGATGAAGTCTCAATAGGCACATATGCCTCATTCGAGGCCTTTAACAAAACTTTCTAATGTTCAGTAGACTTCATTAAAAGGAACAACATCGATACCTGCTCTGGGTATTTGCGCAATTGGTCTATTACCTCATAGTCGAGCATTTGCATTTTCTGAAAAAAGACCTCTGCCTCTTTAGCGCTTACAGGTTTTTTTGATGGGAAACGCCTTTGTGTGGCGTTATTTACCTCCTGTGTGTTTAAGTACTTCTGTCCTAAGACACTCTCAGATGAATTTCCCACGATCTCTTTCCCTTTGCGCATAACAAGTGTTCGTTGGTAGCTCCAGGGTACTGCAGATGGATCTGTCATTGGTTTTTGTTGCACGCGTGCAATAACCACAGGTTCATCTGGTTTTCGGGCCACATAAGTTCCCTTTGGTACATACGTTGATGTTTCTCTCTTTAAATGGAACTTCTTGGGGGCACCTATGGACAATGGTTTTTCCACTCTACCTCGTGGGAGGTAAAGGACTCCGCCCTTCTGAGACGATGCTTTCAATTCAATCGTCTTTTCGGATTCGGTTTCAAGAGCTTCAACCTTTTTCCCCATTTTCTCTTGTTTCGGGGTAGCCTCAGGACGCTTCTCTATGTTGGAGATGGCGATTATTGCTTTCAAAGCTGGGTCAAATTCTTTGTCGTCACAAATCATCCCAATCACCGGTCCGTTGTTGTGCGCTGGTAATGGGTTGTTTGTCACATTTGGGATGTCTTCATCTGCGAAGACGATCCTCCCCTGATTGATCAATTCTTGCACTGCCTTCTTCAACGTCCAACAATTGTCAATACTGTGTCCTTCAACACCTGAATGATATGCACAGTATATCCCTCTCTGGTAGGCAGGAGAGTCTGGATTCTGCCTGTTCTGCGGAATGGGCTGCAGTAGGTTTTCTTGCCTGAGTTTTGGGAAAAGAGTAGAATACGGCTCCCCAATCGGTGTAAAGCTCATTTTGGGTTGCTCACGGTGGCGAGCGTTATTTGGCCGTGGATTATACTGGTTTGGGTAAGGGGGTTGGTTTCTCTGGAAAGGAGGTGGATTCCTGTTGGCTGGTGGCTGTGGCCGTGCCAGAGGTTGAATGTTCATGACTGCATAAGGTGGAGGCGGAGGAGCATAAGCCATGCTGTGAGGTGGATAGTAATGCTGGGGGCCCTGTCGGAGAATACCTGTCTTGAAGTCCGATATCTCCTATCTTCTATTGCCGCCATGGCAGTTTCCTCTTTTTTCTTGCTTCTAGGCATCCCTCCAGACCCGCCTTGAATGGCTTGGGAAGTTGCCCGAATGGCCGCTTGACTCAAAATTCGCCCTGTTTTCAAGCCATTTTCTACCATTTCTCCGATCTTGATAGCTTCGGCGAAAGGTTTTCCCATCGCCGACATCATATTTTGAAAGTAGTCTGGCTCTTGAGCTTGGAGAAAAGTCGTGACCATTTCAATTTCGTCCATAGGGGGTTTCACCCTGGACGCTTGCTCTCGCCATTTGATGGCATATTCTCTGAAGCTTTCTGAGGGCTTCTTTTTAAGTTCGATAGAGAATTCCTGTCCGGTGCAATATCGATGTTGTATTGGAATTGTTTTACAAAATCTTTGGCCAGATCATCCCAGATGTGCCATCGAGATATGTCTTGATCCATATACCACTCCGATGCTATTCCAACCAAACTCTCTCCGAAGTACGCCATCAATAATTCTTCCCTGCCGCTGGCACCCCTCAATTGATTGCAGTATTTCTTCAAATGAGCAATGGGGTCGCCATGTCCGTTGTACTTTTCGAACTTTGGTGTCTTAAAACCTTATGGCAAATGGACGTGCGGGAACATGCACAGATCGGCGTAAGATACACTCTTCTGTCCACTCAGACCTTGCATGTTCTTAAAGCTTTGTTCCAAACTCCTCATTCTTTTTGCCATCTCATCCTGCTCAGGGGTCTTTGGATTTTGGCTCGGTAGGAACTCATATCGAGGTGGCTGAGAATATGTATTGGCTGCAACCTGGGTATGGTCCCGTGTGAGCGGTGGTGCTGGGAATGTAAAGGATGCGGAGTCGAAGAAAGGAGCATGTGCTGTGGGATGCGTTGTGACTGGAACTGGCAACTGGCAACTCAACCGACGTTCTTGCGGATGTATCATGTGGTGCCACCCGAGGCTGGGAGGTGGAAGGTGATTCAGAGATGGTTGTAGCATTAGAATACCCGAACAAAGTAGGCGGGTAATTGATGGGGGTATTTGTAATACCGCTTGACCCGAGAAGAATTTCAGGGAATCCAGGGACCAGACTCGGGGGCTCTTTCCCGTTGTTCCAATCGTCCAACATCTCGAGCATGCGGCAACGCAGCATTCTATTCTCCTCCAAAGCTGCCGACTCAGTAGCCGGGATGGTTGTCAATGAGCTTTCCTCTGAAACGGGAATGGTTGCTAAAGCCATTTCTGAAGACATGTCGGCACCCTTTTTTGATCTAGTAAAATAGGAATGAGTACTTTCAGGCTGCCGAACTTTTCCTTTGGACCTTGTGAAGTACGAATGTGGTGCCAGATTACTGCAAAGTCAACCACTTTTACTAAAACCTGGATTTCGGCAAACAAGCGGTTAGTCTGAAACAACATAACAGATAAGTAATCTCACGTTGGGTGTGATGCACTTATACAGGTGACAATGTTGCTACATATATTCGTTTGCGATGCGTCATTCCGGTTTGTATCGATCTTCTTTCTCTTAACTTCTTCCCCCCCCCCTTTTTTCATTTTTATTTTTATTTATTTATTTTTTAGTGATGGTCGAATCTTATGTGGATTGCCTACGTATCATGTCCCCGCATGAATCAGATCGGGCGTAGTTCAGAAACAATAGACATAAGATGAAGTGTTCATGAATTTTATTTCAACAAACTTAAAACTTGAAACACTTGCAAAATACAACAATGGAGAAAAACTTGTAAAAGGACAAACATACTCTAAAACAAAAGACTCTTCTAAGCATGTTCCAACGCCTCGAATCTTTGCGCCCGGGGAGCGTTGTTTGGTCTTGCTGCAGTTCTTGGGGTAAGATCTTTCTGTATGCTTCCCAATTCTGCCATGACTTGGTGGACACATTCCATGATTGAAGAAAAGAGGGCGGGCCGAGGTACTTGTTCGCAGTTCAAACACTTCATAGTAATGTAGTGCCCAATCTCATTGATCCTGGTTCTGATTATGTCTTTTTCTCCGAGCAGCTGCCCTATGTGCCTGTTCTTTGCCCCTAATACTTGAGAGTTGCCGGAGACATGGTCCAAGAGCCTATCTATTTGTCTTTCCATCCGAGCCATCAAGTTGTGACAACGGTCTCTATCTGCTTTAGCATCCTGGACTTGCCTGAGAGTTCGCTCTTTAAGAGTGGCATTTGCTTTTCTCAAATCAACGATGATCGCATCATAGTCTTTCTCTACTTGTTGTAGACGGAGTGCTGCTTGGTGGGCCGCTCTCTTCCATTTTGTTCGGACTGCAACCAAAGCCGCTTTTGCCTTCTCCAAGTCTTCTTGGTATTCAAAGGCTTTTCTTTCCAAATCGTTTATCAGCATTTGATCACTCCGACTCCTCCTTGACCTTTCTGCGGCCAATTGCATCTCTTGAATTCGAGTTTGGAGTGCTTCTCTTTCCTGCTCCCAACCGGCTCTTTCCCGATCGAAGTCAGCCTGTTGTATGTCCATGGCTGCTTCCAGGATTCCTTTGTCTTCTTTTAAAGTGTTGATGCAAGATTGGAAATTTTGTGCTGTCTCATGCTCAACCTCCCTAACTCTGGCTTCTATTTCTCTCTCCCAATCGACGGCATACTTCACTGACATTTCTGACCTTTGCTCTGGTATTGATTGGTTGTGGAACCATTCAAGATAAGCGAGACTCACTTCTCCCCGTTCTAGATCGGCAACCATCTCGTTGATGTCGGAGAGTCGACTACTGAACCATACCTTCTGTGCATAAGTCTCCCTCGGGGTCTCTTTCGTCACAAATTCCCATACAAATGATCGCATATCCTCAATTGGGGCCCTTTTCTATTCTCTTCCTAACTGCCGCATGACACGTAGCGGGGCATATGGTTGGAAACCCCTGAAACCCATTAGTATGTAGAATGGGCGGTATGTCGACATATGCATGATTTTGGCGGAAGGGAACCAATAATAATTCCAGGTAAGTTGATCGGCTCTCAAAGAGTTGAGGAGTTCTTGCCAAGTCCTCAAGTCTTCTGGAAGGTTACAACGCGCGGCTCTGTTTGTATGACAGCGAATATAATTCAGCCAATCTGCTTTGAAGTTTATCACAATTAGGTGATGGTAGAGATGCTCTATAAACCACATTTGTAATAAAATATTGCAACCCTCAAAATAGTCTTGTCCTTCTTGGCACCGAGTTAAGGCCCGGAAGATGTCTCCTAGTATCATCGGAAGAACAGTGTGTTCCTCGTTACTCTGTAGATATGAGACCACCGCAGCTAAACGGATTCTGATGCGTCCACCACGTTCGGGAAAACCATGGTTCCCAAAAAAGCGATCATGAAAGCATAGATTCTTAAATCTCCCCAGGCGTCATAATTTAGCTGGTTAACAAATTCGACGTTTGAGAATTTCCCAAACCCTTCCTTATCACCAAATCTGTCGTAGAGATAATCTAGTGGCACCCAACCGTTCTCCAGACAACCGAGGGGAACCCGCTGGAGACATAGCTTTTTCAAGAAGTTATTCACACTCATCCGCCTAGGAGCTGCAGGTCTCATCTTGTGCAAATCTCTTCCTAGCCCTGTGAGTCCGCCCAATTCTTCCAAAGTGGGTGTCATTTCGCAATCCCGGAATCTGAACACATTGCTTGTTGAGTCCCAAAAACTCACTAAAGCTCTGATCACATTTTTGTCCGGTTTTATCATCATGATGTCCGGCAGAAACTTGAGGTGCTTGTGAACTTGATTTCTTTCCCAAGCCGAAAAACTAGTCCACCATTTACAGAGTCGATCTGGAGTCTTGTCCTGGACCATGAACTTGGGTGGCATTTCGTCTCTCGCCCTTTTCTGGATGATTCGTTGCGAGGAAGTCATGCTGATCCTAGAAAAGATAAAATGAACTTAAGATTTTTTTTTTCAATTTTTTTTTTTATTATATAAAAAACGAATCTTGTTAATACGGCCTTTCAACACTTGAAGAAGATTTGAAGGCTGTATAACAAGATACCAGTGTGATGTCTATATTCCGTTTTGCAAAATTAGTCCTCCGGCGCCCCTTTTGAGGCGTTTGGCTATTTTTGCAAAATTTTCTAACTCTCGACTAAGAACAAAAATCCTAATTCTAATATTTTTTTTTTTATTATTGTTTTTTTTTTTCTTAAAAAAAATCAGTATTAGTTGAGCCCGATATGGGTTGCCTACGTATCTCATTTTTGGTGAGAATCAAACTTGCGTAGTTCGAAAATAAAAGAACTAAATTATTTTAAGAAAAGAAAACGAACTATTTTTTAAACAACATTTCTAAAACAAATTACTTTCAAAGGAACTAAGAAAATTTATTTGGAAATTTATTTTCAAAGAAACTAAACTATTTTTGTAAAATTAAGAAGGAATTTTTTTTTTTTGCATTTTTTCAGAAATTATTTTCAAAGAACTAACTATTTTCATAAAATTAAGGAAATTTATTTGAAATTTTTGCAATTTTTCAGAATTTATTTTCAAAGAATTAACTATTTTCATAAAATTAAGAAAATTTAGTTTGGAATTTTTTGCAATTTTTCAGAATTTATTTTCAAAGAATTAACTATTTTCATAAAATTAAGAAAATTTAGTTTGGAATTTTTTTGCATTTTTCAGAAATTATTTTCAAAGAACTAACTATTTTCATAAAAATTAAGAAAATTTAGTTTGGAATTTTTATTTTTTTTTATTTTTTGCATTTTTTTTAGAATTTATTTTCAAAGAACTAACTATTTTCATAAAATTATTTTAACTATATACCCACTTTTTTCTTCCTCTTTTTAACAAACCGGTCGGCATGTAAGATCGAAACAAATAAATGCACACAAAAAGATGCAACAAGTTGGTCTTTTTGTTTCAGGTACACCTGTCCTAGACAGGCCCAACCCCTGTGTTGAGCCTCCTAAGTCAAATATGCATATGATGCAAATAAACGTTCCTATCGGGGATCCGGCATAAGGTCTTGTTATTCTAAGTCATCATCCTGTTGGAAAAGTGTCTAGACCGGCTTTAACTCGAGCGGACAACTCGAGCCGAAGAGTGTCAGTGCACCGGTAGCATGGCTTTCCGGCTTAATTGACAAAACTCTCCGCCTAAACATGTGTGACTACAAAATCCTTCACCGGGTGCCAAGCACCACAACTATCTTGAGAAAAACGGGCTATGTCAAGCAAATGCCCGGTATTATATTTCAAAAGACTCAAAAAGAAATGAAAATGGGTATCGGCACAATTTATATACAGTTCACAAAATATCAAAGCGGTAAAACAACATTTAGCATATAAAATACAAACATATAATAAAATCAAATAATAAATAAGCCAAATAAAATAATTATTCAAAGCTCGAATTCTTAAACCTCAACCAGTGGTTCTGGGTTTGTTTCCCCAGCAGAGTCGCCAGAGCTGTCACACCTCCTTTTTGCGCGCTTACCCCGAGGGATAAACGTACAAGGGAGTTTTTCCAATTTAAGTGACAATATTCGAAATGGGATTATTTATTTATTTCAGAGTCGCCACTTGGAATAAATTATGGTGTCCCAAGTCACCAATTTATTTAAATCCCAAATCGAGAAAATTTTCGACTTTCCAAATGAAGTCTGCGAACCAGAAATTCTAAGTAAGGAATTCTGTTGACCCGAGGGAAGGTGTTAGGCACCCCCGGATCCCGTGGTTCTAGCACGGTCGCTTCAATTATTATAAATGGCTAAAAATATCTGATTTTTAATACATGTTATCCTATATGCTTTTAATGGACTGAAACGCTTTTATTAAACTATACATTTAAAATTTAAAACGAGAGGCTAATTCTAAATAAAGCGAAAAATATTAACTTTGATGATACTTTGGTTGGTGTACATGTTTATTGAAGTTATTTCTCGATTAAATAAAAGAAAGCATCGATACGTGAGACGATTCCATCTTTTTAAAGAAGAAGTGGGGAATTTAAGTCGAGTCCCTGAAGGGAACATTATTCTAAAAATAAAATATTACCAATTTTAAACCACAAAAATAAGGCTTCATTTTTTGACAATTAGATACATGCAGCCATGAGTCTTTAAACCTCCCACTAAATCTAAATAATGTGATGGAATAGAACTCAACGAGTCTAGAAAATTATCTTCAAATTACCCAAAAATTCGATCAAACAATAACTTGCTGCTGAGTTACTAAATAACAGTAGAATAACAATAAGCTCAAATTAACTGTCAAGTTTACTTAAATTAACTGTCGAGCTTAAACATACTCATAAAGATACTTAAAACTTTGAAGCCTAAACTAACCTTCCAAACATAGTAACAAACCTCTTAAACATTGAAAAATTTACAATGTCCTGCTGTTCATATAACAATTTCACTCGAGTACACTACAAATTCATCTAAGTACAAAATAAACTTCTCACAATACTTGACACAGCATCTGAAGAGGGGTAAATCTAAGCTAGACTTCTGAAACTACAGCATTGATATGCCATACCCCTAACATAGGACCCATATCCACAAATACTCCTCAAGACCAAACAACTTCATCAATAAGCTTAACAATCCTCATACTCATTTACACACGTCAAACTAAGATGAGAGTTTCACTTTCAACCATGTTTAAATGAAATCTTAGCTTTAAAATGAATAGATGTTCAACTGATTAACTCAAAGTAGTTAAGCTAGCATGAGTAAATAAATTACATACTTAATTGACATGCTTCACACAAACTGAATTTAAACTTCATGTTTATTTCATGTACTTCAAATGCCTTATACAGAGAACCAGACCCATAGCTTCAGCTTATCATGCTATGAATTATAAGGAAATACCTGGAAGTAGAATTGAACAAATGGAGGAATTAGCAGCAAGAAACAGTATGCAGCAAATGGACTAAACCAAAACAGCACAGCAGTGGCAGATCCAGAATAGGATTTCGACAGAAAACAGTAACTATCAAGCAATATCCGTACATCAATCAATGGCCCAGATTGAAGACCAACAGCAAGGCATCAGCAGTAATGGAACAGATAAAACAGTTGAAAACAAATTCCAAATTCCAAAATATAAACTCAGCCAATCCAAAACTACCAAAAAAAAAGGAGAACTAGAGGTTATGAGACAATATTTCTAGTTTTCAAACACTTGAAGATCAAGAGTTTAAGACAAAAGTGTTTCTCTGTGTGTGTAGTGTTTTCCAGAGAACCTCTCTATGTGTGAATGTATTTCTCTGCCTCAAACATGTGCTCTCTGTTTCTAATCTGTGCTCTCTGTTAGTATGAATGCTCTATCCAGAGAGTCTGTCTTGTATTTAAAGACTAAGCTTACAAAATTTTTTATTAAAACACTCTTCTTTACAGCTTCTCTCTTCTTTCAACATGTGCACCCATTTATCTTTCATCATTCCCCCATGTTTGTTATGATTTTCCAGCTCAAAAAGCATTCACAAGGGTTTAATACACTAAGAACTATCATGACAACTCTCTGTCCAGCCCTATTTTAAAATGAAAAGGTGTATTGGCAAGCCATGTTCTTTCTGTTCAAAACATGTGACATAGTTCACATGTGCACTACACCTCTTAGACAAACTATTGTTGGCTTTTAGATTTTAAGTTAAAACAACTATCAGTAGTTAACTTATAAACTAAAATCAACCAAACAAACTTAATTCAATTCAACAGTGAATCAATGAATCTCGGCCAATGCCGGATTTGTAGCTCTAGTGTTCTAACAAACGAAACGACGAACCTAATCAACGACATTCGTATAGTCGATTACAACAAACACAATCAATAACACACAATCGATGAACAAAATTTTTTCATTCTTCAACACTTAAGCCGAGAGAAGAAGAAAAAATGAAGCAAATACGAAACTAAATGTTCAACGACGCTAATCGACGCGAACCTGTATTCAACAACATTGGTAATCAAATAGACAAAACAAGACTTTAGAATTGGCAATTCAATGAAACAGTGATTCTCGGCCAAAGCAGAGGAAAGAAGGAAAATGAAGCTAACTAATCGACGACGCTAATCGACGCAAACACATATTCTATATCATTTGATTAGCCGATTACGATATGCGTAATCGACAAACAAATCCGACAAAGCAGTGACTACACAATTTCGGACAGCATGTATAAATTCAATATCAACAACTTAACGATATTAACGACGAATCGAATTCGATTCACAATCACTCGTTAAACAGCGAAGAATAACAAACAATCAAGTCGACCAAATAAAAGGTCCCAAGAGATGAAGAAGCACACGAAAATCCGAAACATACAAACACTAATACTAAACAACAAGTATAACGATAAATAAAACAACAACAAAGAAAAAGAAGAAGAACAAATACCTTAAGAAAAGGAAATCGGAACCAAACGGGCTTGGCATTTAGACGAACTTGAAATCTTTTGAGGCCAAACAGGTTGTAATCGAGTGTTCTCGAGTGAGAACAACTCGATTAAAACCCATTCGAATCTCAAAAATCTTCCCCAAAGAGACTCCGAAATCTTGTAGGTTTTCTTTGATGTTCGGATTTGGGGGTTGGGATTTAGGGCTTGATTCGAACTAATTGGTTTGTGGATTCGGATAGAGGGGGAGAAGGGTGGTTTAGGGGTGTGAGTTTGGGTGACCGGCGACGCCTCGCCGCCGGGTTTTGGGCGTGGGGGTAGCCCGGCGGCGGCTAGGGTTCGGGGGAGGGGATTTTGATTTTGGGGAAATAAACGGGAGATGGGAAATGGAATGGGTAGCCGGGTTTGGGGGGGGTCTTTGGGTTTTTGGGTATATTAAATGATAGGTTTAATTCTGACCGTTGGATTTAACAGATCCAACGGTTCAGATCAAAGGGGGTAACTGGGCTGGGAGATGGATCCGGGTATGGGTTGGTTTTTTGGGTAAAATATTTGGGCCTGGTCTAATTTCTTTTTCAAATGGCCCAAGCCGAATTTTCACTCTCTATTTCTTCATTTTCTTTTAATTTCTAATATACAACAATTCTAAATGCATTACGAAAATCTAATTAAATTATAAGAAATACTAATTAAGTCATGTTAACAATTAACGCACTCAATTTAAACATCAATTAAATATAAATCACACAATTAGGCATTTAAATGCCAAAAATGTAAAAGATGAATTATTTCCCCCTTTTTTTATGATTTTCGTTTTCGTAAGATAAAATTAATTACTCCTAATTTCAAACTAGATGAGAAATGTAAGCACGACATATTTTTGTATTATTTTTTTTTATTTAACTTAAACACATATAATCACGTATATACAAATGCAAATAAATACCAAAATAACACAAAAATTCACAAAAAAATACACACCATAAAATAGACAATTTTTGTTTTGATTTTGTGGGAGTAATTTATGTTAGGCAAAAATCACGTGCTCACAGAGCTATGTTCTCAGAAATCTGGAACAGAATTACATACTATTGTAAATTAATTTACTTATGTAACGTATTACTAATTGTTTACAATTGTCAATAAGCAAACATAAACTAACATAATATAAATGATTATTAAAATAAAATCTTATATAATTTCCAATATAACAGAATTTATATAATCATCAGTAATAAATGAAATTAATAACTTACCAAATTAGATGGATAATTACTAAAATGCACTGATAAATAAAATCATCTTTCATTGTCACAGTGCCATTAGTCAAATCTAAAAAGTAATGCCATTCATTGCAGCACATGTTACTCTTTCCAAAATGCCTCTTTTTCAAGTTTTTTCCCCACTGAGCCCACACTTAACCACTTCTTGGTTGCATACAATGAATAAAAGCCTACAATTCACTATCCATAAAACTAAATACTCCCAAGTATGGAATATCTAATAAACAAACAATTAAAATACAATAAGAAGATAAAAGGCCTTTGTTTCTTTCTAGCTTTTTAAGAAACCAGGCCACACTTCCTCCATTCACTAGCATGGAGAGAACCTTTAAAAATGTCAAAACTTCCCACTACAGAAAAGTACACACTCACTAACTCAAACCTAAAAAATGAGAAACAAGAAAGGGTATACAAATGAAAGAGAAACATAAAGCATTAGACTATACTATATTTTACAGGGTGGGGTGGGTTTTAAACTTCATGGGCAATTGGGGTTTCTACCAGGACCTCCATAGTAAAAGTAATGACCCCAATCATCATTATCTCCTGTTTGAACATCATAGCAATTGGATTGGTCAGTAAAGGAGCCAAGATTCTTGGGAGACTTAAGATTGTTGGAGCTATCAACCACTTGAATGTTCCTGAAATAACTTGACTTGCCAAAACCTTCTTCAGGGAAATGACCACTGCCCATTTGTGTTGCAGTATGTTGACCATCTGGTTCTGAATTCACTACCTCCCCACCCCATTCAATCATTGAAGCACTGTCTGCTAAGTAGGAGAACAAGAATGATGGCCAATACCCTAAGACATAATCATTCCCAAATTGCATCCACCAATGCCCTTCTTTGGTATCCTACAGAAAAAATATTCCAAATATAAAATTGCTTCCAAAACAAAATCAAAATATAGGAAAAGAAAACTCAGGAGTTATTAATGGTGCTTTTAACAATTTGGTACAGCACAAAAAAAAATTGTGACACTAGTCCGCTGCTGATAATTGTCACTTCAACAGCTACTTAAAGAAAGGAGTGAGTTCAGTTTTATAGACAAAAAGACAGCTAATTCCGTGATAACGGTGGTGTTTGGTTGGTTAACTTCTGCAACTCGACTATTCTACCTGACTCTTTGCTACCTCCACCAGCATAGTAGCAAATAACCCTGCCCCCATCAAAGCTTAGGCAGATAGAAAGACATCACCTAGCATTTTTCTACTAGAATTTGAATCGGTCTCCGACGGTTTTCACTCACTTTGTTGATAGCACCCTTTAATGCACGAAAGGAGTTATTAAAATTAAATTATCAGCCACTTCTTACACATAATGATCATATAATCCTTCATAGTAACATTATGAGTTTAATTCACTTATTTGATGTACTAGCAGCTGCTGCCACAACCTGACAGAAGGAGGCAAAAAGGATCTAACACTCTGAAAGTGGATTATACCTTCCAGATAAGAATACTAATATCATACTGGGAATTCCTCAAGGCAGAAACCGGCGAGATGCTTGCTCCCATAGCTATTTCACTGTTGATTTGAATGAAACCCGAGCAGAGAAGGTTGTAGCAGCCTGTGGCTTGATATGCATCACTCTGCAAACAGTTATAACAAGGAATTGAAATATTAGCAGCAACACTATGCTGGAGAATGCCAAAGTAATTTCAAAAAGAAGCAGAGCATTAGTAATTTGTTAAGAAGCTTACAGTCCAGTAAGTGAACAGTCTCGTGTTATTGTCACCATAGAGGTTCGGGCTAACCTGAGATTATGTGCATACTTCTATTAGATTCATAATTAGGCATACTAGCATCAGTACTTCAATTTTGTTATAATCTACAACAGTTAAACCTGTATCAAAGCAAATGTACCTGCCAACCAGCTTCAATGCTGTTCAAATCTTGACCAAAAGAACCACCAAGCAACCAAATCTGAGACAAGCTGAACTCATTTGGCTGCTGTATTTTGGGTTCCCAAACATTAATAGTAGCCTTTGCTCCATAATACTTGTCACCTTCAACATAAGCTATTGCATGCTGATCATCAATAAAACTCAATTAGAATTTACAGATACTAAAATTTCCGGAAAAAAAAAACAGATCATAAGAAATCAAGAAACATGTGAACATATAGAAAATAATCAAGGATTCTTATATTTGTTAGCCATTTATTAAGTAGATCGTATCCTCCAAAAAAGAACAACTATTAGAGGATCCGACACACACCAGGCAGCAATTTTTTAGGATATGAGCAACATATGTCCTTTATGATGGTAAAACTATGCACCTGATGGCCACTTTGATTGATGAAGTCAGGATCTGACGACCTGGGCTTCGGGATGTTGTTACGCTTCTTCTTTCCATATCTTTTCACTGAACTTGCCCTTAAAACATCGTCTTTCTTTGTTCTCCTTACGGGAATCGTGTCTTCAGGACATCTTCCATTCATATGCCACAACTGAGTTAATGGTTTTGTTCTTTCTTTAGACCCTGTGGACATCTTATTCTCGTCGTAGAGCCCTTCTGGATGATAGTTAGGCCTCATCTGAGCATTGCAATAGTGCCCATTAAAGTTATTATATCAACATTTATCAAGTAGCAAACAAAGTTGCACAAAAAAAATACTGGTCCTTTTCTTTTTTCTTTTTAGAGTAAGAAATAGGAACCTGGATTTTGTGATCTTTGAGGAATGGGTGGTCAAAAGCTGGCTGGTGAGAGATGTGGATACAGTCAATGATATCTCCATCTGGGCTCTGTTCAATCATTACATTCACAACATCAAAATTCTATACCATATTAATGTAATGATTTTTCATCCTGAATCAAATATACTCAATTAAACAAAGGAAACTGCTCCATTTTAGAATCTGGATTAAGTAATATCAATTGCATCCAATAAAAAAGAACTAATTACACAGAAAAAAACAAGACAACTCTAACCCTTGCCCCCCCCCCCCAAACAAACACACATACAACACAGAGTCCAGCATTCCCAAACGCGGAAAAAAGGTAAAGAAAATAATAAAAACAACTAAATCTACTGACAAATTATTAGCTGATATAATAAGGTACAAAAACTGAAACAAAAAAGAAAGAAAACAACCGTCAGAACAATAATACGGAGTACTATTCTTCTTTCATTATTGCACATTATTCTTCTCTAGCTATAAAATATAACTCAAATCTTACCAAGATAGAATAAGTTTTTTTTTTCTAATTTTTCCTAAAGAAGATAATAGTGAGCTATTCAACATAGCAAATGTAAGGATTTACCTGAATGCTTTTAATGGGAGGTTTATTGAGCCTTTTCAAGTGTTTATCCACCTCAAGCTTCTGTCTGGCGACTGACGATAGCCTAGCGGCGCAAGATAGCGAGATCAGAGAACCCCAGAAATAAAGCAAGAACAAAGTTACACTAACTGCTCCCCTCCTCCTTCTCTCACAACGGCTAAAATGCGCAGCAGTTGCCATAGTTTGCCAAAAAACACAGTCCACCAAGAAAACAAACTACACTCAAGTGAAAAAAAGAGCTAAAAATAGGTGCACCCACTAGAGTTCAAAGTATTTCCGCCATTGCTCAGAAATTAGCAGACAGAGAGGCAAGAAGCTCCGTTAAACTACACCCATCACGCGGCTTATCCTACGCACCCTTCGCTTTCGACTTTTTTCCTCGATGAAGCGCTCTCAAGTCAAGTGTCTAGGACAGGGAGAAATGAAGAGATTCGACGTTTTCTTCTCTCTTTACTTTATCGAAAACTCCAAAATAATGCAGTGAGGCGGGACTGTCTATTTTTGTTTTGTATATGTACCACTCAAATATTATAGTACAATTTATGGACTTTTCTTTTGTTTTTAAATAATCCAAAAAAATTAAGAAAACATATTTTCTTTAAAATAATTTATATTTAGAATTTCAACTTTACTTTTAATGAATTAATTTACAGTCATATTGTATTAGACCATAATTACCAAAAGTCTTTTTGTCTTTGTTAAATTTTGTATTACCGGCACATAAATTGAAACGATAGGAGTACTACTATTAACTCTTCTCATATATATTTTTTTTTAGAAGAAATGGGGCATTATGTCCCTTTATAATTTTAAAATAAAAAAACAATTAAATCTCTTATGTGTAAATATAAATCTCTTACGTGTAAAATTAAATTTTTCATATATACAAATAAAAGATTGAGTCGTAAAACTAAAAATGAATTTTCAAAGACCAACAACTATTTCTTATATGGTAATCAATTAGTCAAAATAATTCAGCTACTCTTGGTCCCGATTTATTCGATGGTGTTTGATTAAGAATAAAAGGTTTCAAAATTTTCGTCTGAAATGAGTTATGAAAAAGTTTGTAACTATAACTTAAGTAATATATTAAGGATAAATAATTTTTTTAAACTATAATCATTATTACATACAAAAATATAAGTATTGCTTTTTGGATTGGCTTAAAAGAAAAAGATGTTACTAACATTTTACATGAACAAGACGTGATCAAGAAAATGGAAAATTTTGCCCTTAGGCATATTTAAGCAGGTAGCTTATGAACAATTGTAGCAATATTTCGTATTTCCAATGTACCAAAAAATAATAAATTATTATATAATTTAAATGCTTTATTCTATTGTTATTTGTACAATAAATTTTGTTAATTGCAGCATTTTTAATTTGATATTCAATTAAACACCAGCGAAAGAAATTTTACTTATTGACGACAATAAAATAGAACTATTGAGAGAACCCAAGGGAGAAGATTAGAAAAGTTAGTTTCATAAAACAATACTTAAAATCAAACTTCTAAAACAAAAAATAACTAAATCATTCGTGAAAATCGTTACTCCCTCCGATTCAAAATAAATAATTTTTTGGCATTTTTCTTGTGGTCCAAAATAAGTAATTTTTTCAGATTTTAAGAATGAGTTAATTATATTTTTTCTACATTGTCCTTTGAGTAAATAGTGTTGGAATATGTATTATGAGTGTTTAAGTGAGATAATAAAGGTTAATATGGTCAATTTCATTACTAATTAATGCTAAAAGATAGATTTCTTAATGTGTGTGAAAAATCTAAAAATTACTCCCCTGGTTCACAATAAGTGTCCAATTTACTTTTAGAACGCCCAGTAAAAAAAATATTAAATTCTATACAAAAATACCTATAATGACAAAACTACTCCTAATTAAACATTTAATGTGAGGAGTAAAAAAAACTTTTTAGGGATATGTATATAGAGGTTATTTTATAAAAACAAATTGAATCCTTTCTTGATTACATAACTGGACACTTATTTTGAACCAAAATGAAAAAGCAAATTGGACACTTATTATAAACCGGAGGGAGTACTTATTTTGGACCAGGGGGTAGTAAGTATCAATACTATTAGAAAAGGGTCAAATATTTAAAATGCTTGATCAGCTAGCATTTGGTCATAGATATCCAAATTTATTTTGAAAAATCTGATTTGGTGAAATTTGGTTTGAAGATGAAAATGTGTTTGGACATAAGTTTTCAAAACATATTTATTTTTTAAAAAAAAAATATGAAACATAACTTATACACATAACTTCTAAAAACTATCACAATTAATCAACAATACATTCATCAATAATATTCATAATATTATTGTAAATTATAGTCCTGAACATAAATAAATTTGGTACAAAAATATACAATGTCAGATGACCGAGAAGTCGAAATAATATTATTACAAAATAATAAATGGTGGACTTTTTTATAAAATAACAAAGTTTGGGATAATTTTTGAAAAATCTAATAGTGTTATTTTGAAGTTTGGGTTTTGAGTATTGGAAATTTGTCAAAATATAAATAAAATTTATGACTAAATATATGTTTCAAAAAAAAATTAAATATATTCTAACAAAATCTATGACCAAACAGGTCATTACTCAGATCAATTTATTAGTACACAGAATGCACCACTCCACTATGCTCGTTTTGGTAGGCTCTTCAGCGTGGTATTCCCTTTTTGCCATTTTTATTTAAAAGTATTTAACCGTTATTATTTTGAAACTTGCCCCTCCGTTCACATGTTTCAAGATTTGATGGAATCTTTTTCTTTTTCCTCTTTTTACCTTTTCCATTTCTTTATTACTTATTTGAGCAAAGCATATAGAATCTTATATTAGATTTTCTGTATCTATTCATTAGTATGGAAGATGATTCGAAAAAGGAGCGGATGGATCAAGACTAAAATGGAAGTCAATATTTTTTCCAGTTTTTTTGTAAGAATCCAAATTTCTTTTTAGGAATTTTTTAAAATTAAACGTCACTAGAGATTTTTTATCCGTAAAAAATTGAGAAACTACTGAAGATGTGAACACTCTACAAACCCTAAAAAGCTTTTTCCTTATGGTGTTTGGTTGAATTCTCTTTTTCCCTAAATTTTCTTCAAACTAAAGACTTTTCTTAACTGTTTTTTAAACAAACCACCTGTGGCCAGTGGGAAACGTTTGGGCTTTTAAAACTTTGAACATACTAACTTATTTTGATTAATCATCAAACAAATATTTACATTCCCATAGCTTAGAGCTTAGCTCGCACAACTAGCTATCTCATTAAACGACTACATGATGTTAGGCCACGTGTATTATCAAAATCAACACTGTTAAGGAAAAATAAGAGGAAGAAGAAATACAATATATAATTCCGAGTTCACTTTCTTGTGTGTCCTTAAGGAATTTTAACCCCCTCACACGTTACTAAGGTAATGGATTAAATCCTTTCAGGATAAAACGGAATAAACCTTCCTACAATAGTGACAATACAAACTGCAGGATACCAACGAACTCAAAGAACGGAGCAAAATCACACTTACGAATTTGAGAGGAACAAGAAAGCTCAAGAATTTTTGGATTAATGAACTTGCAGAGAGAGGGAAAGTAATTTGTTGGTTTCTGAATTTCTGAATGTCTAGAATGGAAGCCATGCCTGAATTTATAGGCAATTGTTGGCTTTGTGAAAAGGTATGGTGCCTCTTCATGGTGTCTGTTCATTGTGAACAGACACCTGATAGGAAGATACGTTCTTTCAACGTTATTTATTAAACTGGGTCAACTAATTTAACCAAATAAACCGGGCCAAATTTTGAAGCCCAATCTAATCCATTTAATTTCCCATCATTACCCAATTCACACTACTCATCTTTAAAGCTCAATGACTTAAAAGTCCATCAATCCCCCACATGAATGGGGAATGGCTATATAGAGAAAAAAATATATATATGTAAATTGTGTGATTCGCAAGAAAAGATCGATCGCATCTGGATAAGTAGGTTTCCCTTTGAACTTTCCATAGTGAACATATGTCGGATATACTCGGTTAATCGGTAGATTTGATATCTTTGAACCGTCGAACTTTGGTGTATACCTAGACAATCATATGTCACACAATCGACCCTTAACCGTCTTTTGGTTCTCATTATTGTGTTCGTTTCAGCCATGAACACCGCTTGGTCTCATAAGTGCGTAGAGAATTGGCCTTACAGAATTCTCCTTGAAGCGGCTTACACTTCACACTTACATAGGTGATTCCTAAACATGTAATCCTTTAGATTGATACTATTTGATAGATACCTCATCAAACTTAGGTAATCATTAAAGAACGTGTAAAGTTCTATCCTTGTTACTGAACATTGTCTTCATCACGAGAATGGACCAAAGATTTTATTTTGACAATGTTGAACCGGTCAATCACAACTTTGTTTGAGCTCCTTAAACCTAGATCTCGGAACATCCAAAATTCTAGGTAGAGTTACCGCCATGTTGACTTGTCCTCGGCCATAGTCCCATTCCCTTAGATGATTTCTCAACTCCCTCTCTAGTTAAGCCTTTTGTAAGCGAATCCGCAACATTATCCTTTGATCTTACATAATCAATAGTGATAATTCCACTAGAAAGTAGTTGTCTAACGGTATTATTTCTTCGCCGTATATGACGAGACTTTCCGTTATACATAACGCTCCCTGCCCGTCCTATTGCAGCCTCACTATCGCAATGTATGCAAATAGGAGCCAAAGGTTTTGGCTAGAACGGAATGTCTTCTAAAAAATTCCGAAGCCATTCAGCTTCTTCACCGGCTTTATCCAATGCTATAAACTCTGATTCCATTGTAGAGCGAGCAATACACGTCTATTTAGAAGACTTCCAAGATACTGCTCCTCCACCAACAGTAAACACATATCCACTTGTGGACTTTGTTTCTATTGAGCCGGTTATCCAATTTGCATCACTATATCCTTCGATAACTGTAGGATATTTATTGTAGTGCAAAGCGTAGTCTTGAGTATACTCCAAGTATCCGAGAACTCGTTTCGTTGCCACCCAGTGATGTTTGTTGGGATTACTTGTGAATCGACTAAGTTTACTTATCGCACAAGCTATATCAGGTCGTGTACAGTTCATGATGTACATTAAGCTTCCCAACACACGAGCATACTCCAATTGAGATGTACTTTCACAATATTGTGCCTCTGAGGAAGACATTGCTTCCTTGAAGGTACGAGGTTCATTTTCTAACAGAAAAGTCAAAAAATCTGGACCGAATGAAGTAGATGTCCTTTGACGTTTACTTCTTCTCGGATTTTCTTCATTAGGCATACCATCTGTTATTTCCTCCCGAGGTCGTTTTGATTATTGGCAAGTCACTTCACTTTCCTTTTTATACGGATAAATAGTTTCAAAGAATTCAACATTATCTGATTCTATTATCGTATTAATGTGAATCTCAGGATTTTCTGATTTATGAACCAGAAAACGATATGCCTTGCTATTGGTTACATATCTAATAAACACACAATCAACCATTTTTGGACATATCTTAACCTTTTTAAGTTTAGGAACTTGTACTTTACCTAAACACTCCTACACTTTGAAGTATTTCAAGCTAGGCTTCCTTCCTTTCCACTTCTCATAAGAATGGATTATGTTTTACTATGAGGTACACGGTTGATTATCCGGTTAGCTGTAAGTATAGCTTCCCCCCACAAGTTCTGTGGTAAGCCAGAATTGATTAGCAATGCATTCATCATCTCCTTCAACCTTCGATTCTTCCTCTCCGTAGTTCCATTAGATTGTGGAGAGTAAGGGGCAGTTGTTTGGTGAATAATGCCATTTTTCAAACATATTTCTTCAAAAGGAGATTCATATTCGCCACCCCTATCACTTCTTATCATTTTGATCTTTTTGTTTAGTTGCGTTTCAACTTCACTCTTGTATTGCTTGAAAGCATCAATTGCCTCATCTTTACTATTAAGTAAATAAACATAGCAGTATCTCGTGCTATCGTCAATAAAAGTAATAAAATACTTTTTCCACCGCGAGATGGTGTTGACTTCATGTCGCAAATATCTGTGTGAATTAAGTCTAAAGGACTTGAATTCCTTTCAACAGACTTATAAGGATGCTTAGCATACTTTGATTCCACACATATTTGACATTTAGAATTAATGCAATCAAATGGCAATACTTCTAGATTTATCATCTTTCGCAATGTTTTGAAGTTTACGTGACCTAAACACGCATGCCATAAAGTGTTTGACTCAAACAAGTAAGAAGAAACATTCACTTTATTGATTGTAACTGCTATAACATTTAGCTTGAAAAGGCCCTCACTTAGGTAACCTTTTCCAACATACAAATCGTTCTTACTAATTACAACACTATTAGAAACAAAAATACACTTGAATCCATTCGTGACAAGAAGTAAGGTAGACACAAGATTCTTGCGAATTTCTGGAATATGGAGGACTTGGTTTAGAGTCACTATTTTTCCAGACGTCATCTTCAATGCAATCTTGCCAACTCCTTCAATTTTGGCCGTAGATGAATTTTCCATGAAGATAGTCTTGTCGGGACCTGCGGGGACATAAGAAGAAAATAATTCCTTGTTAGCACAAACATGGCGGGTGGCTCCAGAATTTATCCACCATCGTATTTCCTACCAAGTTGCATTCAGACAACATGGCACAAAAGTCTTCCATTTCATCTTCAACCATGTTGGCTTGATTCTTTTTCTTCTTATCATTCTTTGGCGCACGACAATCCACTGCCTAATGCCCAGTTTTTCCATAATTGTGGAAATTATCCTTGAACTTCTTCTTGCTTGGGTTATTCTTTGGTCCAGAAGCTTTCTTCCTCTTCTTATTTTGTGGTGCCTCCTCAACAATGTTTTTCCCCACAATTGTCGAGTTTCCACGTGACTTCTTTTCAGCATTTTTGTTGTCCTCTTCTATCCTCAAACGAACAATCAAGTCTTCTAGAGTCATCTCCTTCCGTTTGTGTTTAAGATAATTCTTAAAATCCTTCCACAACTGAGGTAGTTTCTCAATGAAAGCAGCAACTTGAAAGGCTCCTTCAATAACAAATTCAGAGTTAATAATAACATAAATCTTATTAATAGAATTATTGATTTGGGTCATACCTTCAGCAAAGAGGTCATGTACAATGACTTGTAGTTCTTGGACTTGTGTTATGACCGACCTAGTGTCAATCATATTGAAATCCAGGAACCTTGCAGCCACGAACTTATTAAGTCCTGCATCCTCGGTCTTGTAATTTTTCTCAAGCGCATTCCATAACGCTTTTGAAGTTTCCATGACACTATAGACATTGTACAAACCATCCTCCAAACAACTCAAAATGTAATTTTTGCATAAGAAATCAGAATGTTTCCATGCTTTAGTTACAACAAGTCGTTCATTGTCCGGAGTATCCTTAGCCATGACCGGAGGATCCTCCTTGATAAAATGTTACAAACTCAACGTAGTAAGATAGAAGAGTATCTTCATTTGCCAGCGTTTGAAGTCAGTACCGGAAAACTTTCCGGGTTTTTCTGCTGGTGCCATAGCATGGGCCGGAGTAGAATGGCTTGAGGATACAGCCACACTCGTCATAGTAGCACCCCTTCCCGCAACATTTCCATTAGTTTGGTTTTCATTCGTCATACTCATATTTCTGTAAAGTCAAAAACAATACAGAACTTTATTAAATCAGTGAAGGTTTTATATCTTCAAACTGAATACCAAACCAAACATACAACACGTAACAATGGTGAAGTTTTTATATACTTCAAACACGTACGTTTATTATTCCGGCAAAGTTTTTATGTACTTTAAACCGGAGAGAAACAATTAATGGAGTAGAAAGCAACAAGGCTTTAGTCTCCAAATTAATGCAAAACAATGCCGGAAAAAAATAATACAGAACTTTATTAAATCAATGAAGTTTTTATATCTTCAAACTGAATACCAAACCAAACATACAACACGTAACAATGGTGAAGTTTTTATATACTTCAAACCCGTACATTTATTATTCCGGCAAAGTTTTTATGTACTTTAAACCGGAGAGAAACAATTAATGAAGTAGAAAGCAACAAGGCTTTAGTCTCCATATTAATGCAAAACAATGCCGAAAAAAAAATTTAACTTGCGGTAGAAATTAATACTGTAAAATTAAATTAAATTGCTACTGCTTTCAACACCAAATGTTGCTTCAATAATTTTAAAATTGTAACCAATCAGAAATAAGAACTACTAAAACCAAATTAGTTACTCTTTTCTTTTATTTTTAAACAAATTACAAATTTAAGCGGCAGTACTTGTTTCTTAATCAATCGACGTTATTCTATTTGTGTCTCTTAAGAAGTTAGGCAACGATCAGCCAAACTTTTGTTTATTGATTTGTTCTCAATTTCTAGCAAATACACGTTATAATAAACAGTGAAATTCCTTAAGATGTTAGGCCACGTGTATTATCAAAATCAACACTGTTAAGGAAAAATAAGAGGAAGAAGAAATAGAATATATAATTCCGAGTTCATAATTTGCTTGTGTGTCCTTTAGGAATTTTAACTCCCTCACAATTGCCAAGGTAATGGATTAAATCCTCCCGGGATAAAACGGAATAACCTTCCTGCGACTGTGGCAATACAAGAAGCAGGATACCAACGAACTCAAAGAGCGGAGCGAATCACACTTACAATTTTCAAGGCACAAGAAAGCTCAAGAATTTTTGGATTAATGAACTTGCAGAGAGAGGGAAAGTAATTTGTTGGTTTCTGAATTTCTGAATGTCTAGAATGGAAGCCATGCCTGAATTTATAGGCAATTGTTGGCTTTGTGAAAAGGTATGGTGCCTCTTCATGGTGTCTGTTCATTGTGAATAGACACCTGATAGGAAGATACGTTCTTTCAACGTTATTTATTAAACTGGGTCAACTAGTTTAACCAAATAAATCGGACCAAATTTTGAAGCCCAATCCAATCCATTTAATTTTCCATCATTACCCAATTCACACTACTCATCTTTAAAGCCCAATGACTTAAAAGTCCAACACATGATATATATTAAACAGTCATCTCCGACTAAGTTTCAATATCTACATATTGAAGGAATTCCATAATAACAAAATAACCTATTCAAACCGAAGACTACGTAGATAGGCTCTGGCTCGAGGAAGCACATGTACGTTGCATATGTAAGCAATTTCTTTCGCAATAATTTGCCATTGACTGCTTTATTTTTCAAAACTTTGAGATTCCCTTCAATTCAAATCTGATACATAGCTTCTGTAACTACCATTTAGAACACTTGTGCCTGTTGAGATTTACCTTTACAACATGTGATGATCCACTGGTTATGTTGTTGTTAATCTCTGATCTAGGGCATTGAAGTTACATCCATTGAAGTAGTTTGGTCCAAACACTGTTAGTGTATTCACACTTCAAAAATAAGTGTTCTTCGTTTTCCTCCTGCCTTTGGCATAACACACATCGAGTATCCACATTAAATCTCCATTTACACAACCTATCTGAAGTTAATAGTTCTCCATGCAACATGAGCCATATTGAGAATTTAGCTTTTGGCCGCGCTGCATTGTTAAACACTAAGCTTTTTCATTTCACTCGACTATAGTCACCAAGCAGAGTTAAGTATATTTGTCGGATTAAGCTTTTCTTAAGTAATTGCGTATATTGTTGACTCTCTAAAACTGCCTTAGCCTCAAATACTTTCTTGACCATCCAACAAGCTTGTTGGGGTGTTGTCCAATTGGTGAAGTTCTGTCCCTTGATATAGTATGTGTGAATCCATCGAATTCTCGAATTTGCTAACCAACATGCGCTTTGTAGCATTTATATCTGCCATACTCTTGCTTATTATCAACATATCATCAATATATAAACAAACAATGACTTTGTGACCCGGAGTATTTATAATGTAAACACATTTATCACACTCGTTGATTTTAAATCCATTTGTTAACATTGTTGGGTCTAATTTTGCATGTCATTGTTTGGGTGCTTGTTTAAGTCCATAAAGCGACTTAACAAGTTTGCATACTTTTTTTTTCTTTATCGGGGACCACATAACCCTCAGGTTGCTCTATGTAAATTTCTTCCTACAATTTTCCATTTAGGAAAGCTGTTTTAACATCCATTTGATGAATTTCAAGACCATACACTGCCGCTAGTGCCATTAACACCCTAATAGATGTTATTCTCGTTACTAGCGAATAAGTGTCAAAGTAATCAAGGCCTTCCTTTTGTATATAACCTTTGACAACAAGTTTTGCCTTATATTTGTCAATAGTGCCATCAACTTTGATTTTCCGTTTAAATATCCACTTCAAACCTAAAGGCTTATTTCCTGGAGGAAGATCAACCAATTCCCATGTATGATTATTCAAAATTGATTGAATCTATTGACTGCCTCTTTTCAAAATGCTGAATTAGAAGACGACATAGCTACTTTAAAAGTTTGAGGCTCATTTTCAAGCAAGAATGTCACAAAATCTGGTCCGAAGGACGTAGATGTTCTTTGACGTTTTCTACGCCTTGGATCTTCTATACTTGGAGTATTTTCCTTTGGTTCTTCCCGAGGTCATTTAGGTCTTTCATTAGACGACTTACATTCCATTTTATACGGATAAATATTCTCAAAGAATTCAATATTATCTTATTCAATTACCGTATTAATATGAATGTCGGAATTTTCTTATTTATGAATCAGAAAACGATATGCCTTACTATTTATTTCATATCTTCTAAAAACGAAATCAATAGTTTTTTATCCGATTTTTATCCTTTTGGATTTAAGAAATTGTACTTTACCTAAATACCCGCATACTTGGAAATATTTCAAGTTAGGTTTTCTTCCTTTCATTCATTTTTCATATGAATGGATTGCGTTTTGCTATGGGGAACTCAATTGAGTATTCAGTTAGAGGTAAGAATAGTTTCTCCCCATAAGATCTGGGGTAAACCAGAACTTACAACGAGGCATTTTATCATCTCCTTTAATGTTCTACTCCTTCTTTCCGCAATTATATTAGATTGCGGTAACTAAGGGGCAATCGTTTGGTGAATAATTTCATATTCCAAATATATTTCTTCAAAAGGAGATTCATATCCAACGCACCTATTACATTGTTGAGCCAACACAAGAATTGTTATTTGTGTCACTACATAGCCATAATTAATAAATGATGAAATTTTTAATCTTCAAACCAATCTGACGCATTCAGAATTAATAAACGGTGAAGTTTTTAATCTTCAAACCAATTTGACACATTCAGAATTAAAAAAGGGTGAAGTATTTAATCTTCAAACCGAGTAACATCTAATACAACTAGATCAAATAAACGGTGAAGTTTTTAATCTTCAAAGCGAAGAATATGTGACACATCAAATTTAATAAATGGTGAAGTTTTTAATCATTAAATCGAATAATAAAGTGGAGTAGAAAATCACTAAGATTTTAATCTCCAAAATGAGTATAAAGTCACGTAGATTTTAATCTCCGTCAAATAAGTAAAATTCACTAAGACTTTAATCTCACAACGAGTAAAAAATCACGAAGATATTAATCTCAAAGAAGGAGTAGAAAATCACGAAGGTTTTAATCTCCATAACGGTAGTACCAAATAATGGTGATTTTAAATTTTCTTTTAAATGGCTTTCCAACTAAACCATTACAACACTTTTGATTATCTCAAGAATACTTCAAGTATTTAGTGTAAGCCTAATTCATGTCTTACTTTCTTGAAATACCATGCATGCTACCAAATTTTATAGCAACTAATAATAGTCTTTTATTTGGTCAAAGAAATAACAAAATTAACTGTAATTCTATGTTATTTCTAATCATGTATATAATTTCAGATTTTGAATATGGGATCATCCCATAATTTTACTCTACCATTTATAGACGCAAGATACCCTAAATCACAAAGGACAGTAAATAAAAAAAATAACTAGTGTAAAGAAAGTAGAAATCGAAATATTCTCACTTCCTTCTTATCTCGCCCGTTTGAATTTGGCCACTTACGCCATATGAAAATCCGAGTCCTTCTACTTTTCTAAAGAGGCGCAACCTTTGCTATTGTAGCCTTTCATGTTTAATTTTATTTCCCCCAAAGAATTGTTGCGGCTTGTGATCCATTTGTTATTATGACCTTCACTTGATCTCCAATATTCATACTCCATCTTTGAATGTTGAAGAAAGGAAGCACCGATTCAACAAAATGAACTAACAAAGAATAAATTGCTTAGATAGAAATACCAAAATTAACCTACAAATTTAATGATGCAATTTTCAATCAAGCGAGGGAATATATTCCTTGTATCACGCATGAGTCAATTAGAGACCTTTGCGTTTTCCGACATATATTCAAGTCGTTTATTTTGCAGATTCAATGGCGACTTTCAACCAACTGAATTATTTTCTCCACATCACAAGCATTAAGAAAATACATAAGCAGTTAGCCAAGTGAGATCAATCACTTTCAATAATTAGTATCAGTAAGTATTTCTCTTAAAGTAGTACCAACTTTCCAAAAATAAAAATAAAATTGGCACATCTTCTTGGCCGTGAAAAGTTGAACAATATACTAATAGTTGTGAACCAATTTTGAATCTGATTTGGCTTCTCTTCAATTCACTAGAATGTATACACAAATTAGTGAATCCAAACGTCCAGACCAACATGTTAGAATATTTCGTAGTTCATACGGTATTGTAATCCCAATATAACAACTTAGAAACAAATACCAAACAAAACTTTTAACCTTCAGCAATTTATCCAAGGATTCCAAACATTGTCTTTCCCTCTATCGATCATAGAATTTTAATTCTCTATAATTTCCTTAAGATTGTTATAAATTTGTATTGTTGTAAATTAAATAATAATCTTTTTGAAAACAGAAACAGAAAGTTAGTAGAAATTAAATTCCGAAAATAGTACACTTCTTCAAACTAAATTCTGGAAAAACGTTATAGGATTAAATCGAGCCCACTAAATATGCAGTTTGTCCTTAAGGAAATTATTCCCCTCAAGTACCCAAGGTTTTGGAATATATTCTCCCAGGATAGAACGATTTAACTCACCAGTGTATCGGTACCTAAAATTCTGGTGACGGGCGAACCATTCGATGGTCGTAGAACACACTGGAATATTTTGTGCAGAAAAAGAAGAAGAAGATTCAGAAAATTTCATAGGTAAATATTCTAGGATTTGAAGGTCTAGTTATAGCCAACTTGATGATGTTTCTGAACAGGTTTGCAACCTTTCAAAATAGTCATGACTGTTGGAACAGGTGTGACCCTCTAAAGAGGTTTTCAACCTTTCAAAACAGTCATGGCTGTTGGAACAAGGGTGACCATTTGAAGATGTTTGCAACCTTTTAGAATTGTCATGGCTGTTGGAACAAGTGTGACCCTCTCGAGATGTTTGCAACATTTTCGAATAATCATGACTGTTGGAACAGCTGTGACACTGTTTCAGAACAGCCATGGTTGTTGGAAATTTTTGCGGGAAATTTAAAACGTATTTAAATTAATCCGAAAAGAAAAATGGGCTAGATCGGACCGGATCGTAGGTCATCCCTCCATTTCTTTTCTCACCATTTTTCATTCACACATCTTTTATTATTATTTATTAAATAACAAACCCAACATTATGTTACCTCGAGACGTACTTAAGCAGGAATATACTTGAATAAAGATGGTTTCTAAGTTCATTTTGTATTCTTTCATTCAACTAATTAATAATTAAATAAAAATAAAAATAAAATATTAATAATAATAATAATAATAATAATAATAATAATAATAATAATATATTCGTCAGATCAACTAAACCTTAAAATTATTGCACTATTTACAACTTCAAGTGTTTTTTGTTTTTACCTTCAAATTTAAGGTAATGTTTTATTAGAGGAATATATACACATGACTGGACATATAGAACTGACATCTCATTGATCTTATCTTCCATGTGAAAGCGTCATCATGGCTTCAGTAGATTCAGAAATAATGAAGTTTGTCCTTACATAATTTTCGAAAAACAGAAAAAAACGAGTTAATACAATGGAAAATATTTTTTAATTCTATTATCAGTTTTAGCCAGAGAATCAGCTGCCAACGTGGAGTCTCCTCTACGATAATGTTTATTTCTTCTTCTATTAGACAAAGATTCTGTCCTTTTATATTGTTTAGACTTTACAACACAATATCGAATTATTGAAAAAGAAGACAAGATGTGTCTCAATTTTTTTACAAAGAAACATAATTAGAACTTTTAAGAACCGTTATTAAAAAACAAAAACAAAAAAAGGACCGCTAAAAGGTTAAGCATGGACTTAAAGCATGAAACTGCATCTAATTAAAGCCAATAAATATTGCGACGAAAATGTTAATTCTATTTTTGTCACTTATTGTCAAATTTATGTAACTAGAATAAATTGAACTTTCCTAAATGGAGATCAACTACTGGAAAAATAAGAATGTCTACGTTTTTTAGACTAATCTGGTTTTTGAAATGCACTTGTTAAATTTTGTACAACTAAAACTCCATTTCAAAAGGGAAAAATACAACAACAATAATAAATTAAGGTCAGCTCTATCAATTATGTTTCTCCATTTAAACTCGTCGTATGCCAATGTTATAGAAAATTAAAATAATAAAAATTAAAAGAATTAGAAGTCATTTTAAAGAAAAAATCAGAATTTTAAATTCATTTCGCTTGCTTGAATCATCAGATAGACCTGTTTCAATCTTTAGTACGACAACATAAGGATCATATCATGAAGAAAAAAATACTATCTCACATCTGATTCTCCACCTTCTGTCGCTCACTTTATATCCAAAATGCAATAACAATACCTTTTCAGGATAAAGGTCTTTTTTTATAAAAGAGATATCCTTTCATACCAAACAAACACTAAACCTTTGTGAATTCTTAAAAAGCTATATTTACAGGCAGTGAGAATTTTCTTAAATTAATTAATTTTGATTTGTAATATTATACTATTAGTTATCAAGTTACCAAATTATCAATTAATCATTTTTTTAAAAATTTAATTGTAATAGATTAGCTATTAAGTTACCAAATTATCAATTAATTACTTTGTAAATATTTTATTTGTGTAATTCTTTTTTATACGAGTAGTTTTTAGAACTCAACTATTAAAGGACTGTGCCACTGGCAGCACCTAGGAAATGACTATTTTTGCCATTATTACGTTCAAGATTAACGGCGTTAAAGTGGATGCCCCGTCTGTTATTCTGTTTGGTTCACAAGGCAGTGCGTGTAGGGTTTACACATGGAGCATCCGTCAGTCAAAGGCCAAGCCCGTGAGCATAACATAGTTAGTCAACAGACCAATTCATTAGCCTGGCCTACTCTACACTAATCACAAAAAATCTGCAGACCACGGTTGATGGGGGTAAGTGGACCCAACCAACATCAACGTAAAGAGAATCCAATGGTAAATACCTAAGGAATTGGAGGTTTAGGAAGTGAATATACTTTTTGTACCAACTGTTTACATTAATTCAACGGGACTGGTATTTATATCATTTCAACCAATATATGAAACACGTCTTCATAAATATGATTCCCGCTAAATTATACTCCATTCGTTTTAATTTATGTGAACCTATTTTTTTTTAGTTTGAGCAAAAAAGAATGATCTCTTTCCTTATTTGGAAACAATTTACCTTTATGCAATGATTTATAGCCACACAAAATAAAAGTGCCTCATTTTACACCATAAAATAAAAAATTTCTCTCTTTTCTTAAACTTTGTGCTCAGTCAAATGAGTTCACATAAAATTGAAACGAAGGGAGTATCAATTAACACTTACCTCATTATTAGTATTATTTTCCTTCAAAAACCATAAAAGCTTGGCCCCGTTTGCTAAGCTGGCCGATTTCCTTACCATATTTTGCTATAATACTTATTTTTTTTCTCTTCTTCTACTAAGTTGTGCCCTTAATCAGGGCTTTATGAATTTGATCCTACTCTATACTATTGAATCCCGACCCCTATCTTTCCACTTAATTTAATTAGTTGCTTACCTTAGTTAATTTTCCTTGCCTTGTCTGCATTGCTACTGATTGTCTCCTTAGTTTGAAAACTTTCTAAACCTAACCTTAATTACTTGTTCTATACTGGTATTATTTCGAGATCTTTCCTTATTTGTTATACTCTAGCCGTGTATGATTTCTTTCAATACTTGTCACCTGCTCTTTATTATTCGCACTGACTCCCTTAATCAAAGGGAGATTCGAACCAATTTTTTTATACTGAGTTGTATAATTACTGAAAAATTAATTCTTGCCTTATTCGAACTAGTTTTTAAACTACTATATAAATGACTCTCTTATACAGTCTTAACATACGAACAATAAGTTCAAAAATACACCTCACTTCTCTCTTTGCTGCTTGTCAGAGGCGGCTCTATAGGTGTATGGGATAAGGCAAGTGCCTTAGGCCCCCAATTTTGGAGGAGGCCCCATTTTTTAGAAATACTATATATTTTATAGGTTTATAGATATTTTTCTTATAAATAAATAATATTTTTAGTACTTTTTTATTTTCATATATAAAAAAGGAATTTTTTAATATATTAATAAAGTAAAGCTTAAAATCCAAATTGAAGAAGAGGTTTATGAGAAATCTAACGAAGATACAAACTTTGGCTTTAGGCCCCATAGTAAACTTTAGCCTTAGGCCCCCTATGAGCTTGAGCCGCCCCTGTTTCGAAGCATTACTAAAAGTCACGTGTTCCGTGTTCCGTCAAAGAATTACTACATGTAGAGCTCTACTTGCTTCACTTTCTGCATTTTGCTTCTTTAATTGGTATGTTCCTAGTTCAATTCTGAAACTCAGCTCTATGTGCTCCTTATATGTTAATCCATGTCTCCTTCTGCATTAGCTTAATGGCTCATGTGTTTAATTACAATTCTTGTTTACCATTTAATTCAGCATGCTTAAGTATTGCCCTCTCTTGTTCAAATGCAATTAGCATGTCTAATTGAGTTCTTGTTTATTTCCCTCACTAGTATACGATGTTAGTATCATAGACTCTTACTGTACTCGATTAACACTAAGTGGCATGACTAATTATGTGTAATAAACCTCTGTCCACAACATGACTACCCCCATATCATGTCTCTATGTCTTATTACTATTCTAATTTCAAGCATGATTCCCTTGCTAACACGTTGAAGTAATTGTTTGTGTTCTGAAGGCCAACCAATCCCTACTTGTTCTTTGTACTTGCTGGTCTATATGCATCTCTTCTTAGCCATGTTTATGTGTTTTTGATTTGGGCCCTCTATGTCACCAACCCCTTACTTCCCTGCTTGTGAATGTTGAAAATATTCTTTGGATTTGTTTTGTGTGTGCTGGTTTGTTCCAAATTATAGTTGCTCATATTCCCTTCCCCTTTCAAATAACTGTTTTTCCTAAACAACACTTCTGTTGTTTTGCAAACTTTTTTCAGCATGTTGTTTCAAAAAAAATTTCCCAATTCAACCTTTTTTCAAAACTATGTCAAGAACTCTCACATGTACTCTTAGACCAATAGGTTCTGCCTCTTTTGTGTAAGCCTTGCCTTGGGACCCTTGATCTCCCTCTGAACTTGGACATATGAAAGCCATCCTTTCCAGACTGCACTCACTCTATCTTGGCTATGAAATCAAGGTGTAAGCACTGCTCGAGATCCCTTGAGGTCCTTAGGGAACTCTGACACACCCGGATATGAGAATGGCTATGGAACAATCTTGGCACTTGAAGTAATTTATTACATAACTCAAGGAGGAAAATATGTTATTGGATATATAATAATGAAGCTTAAAATTTGAAATGCAACAATAGAAGACATGAGAATTGCAAGGAGCTAAAGGATTCTTCCATCGGAGTACTTATTGTTGCACCAATAAGGACTTCATAAGTGTGTAATAAAATTAGTTACAATATTGAAATTTGGTTGTAACCGTGGAAACAACCTCTTGCAGAAATGCAAGGTAAGACTACGTACAATAGACTCTTGTGGTTTCAGTCCTTCCCCGGACCCCACACATAGCGGGAACTTAGTGCACCGAGCTGCCCCTATTGAAATTTGGTTGTACAATACAAATAATCAGAGAGAAGCTTTAGTTGTTTTACTTTCACCAGGGATGAATTATGGCAATTAGTTTTCCCCCTCAGATATTTGTTTGCAAAATAATATGTACTCATAGGAATGAGATTTACCCTGCAAACTTAACTGGATAACCAATAAGGGGTAGAAAATATGTTATTAGGTTTATATTACTAATTACGCATTAGAAAGTATGCTTAGGTTTCATACATGTATTAGAAATCATTCTCTTAGATTCCACGTTTATTGTTTCAGCATGTGCACCCTTACAAAATCATGTGTCAAAATCTGCTAATAATTAGCACTTTATTGTTATGTTATGCGCTGTCATGTGCATCTAGAAATCCTGCTCTTAGGAAATTCTGCAATCGTGGTGTGCATTTAGAAATCACGCTTTTAGAAAATTCTGTAATCATGCTGTGCATTTAGAAATCCTGCTCTTAAGACAATTCTACAATCCTGCTGTGCATTTAAAAATCCTGCATATAAATTATTAGATACCATGTTTTAGGATCTCATTCGTACTTGCATTCGTACTTAGCATTTGAATAACTGGACCACTTCAACCATTAAATTGCAATTATATTCATATCATTGACTTCCATATTCTTATCACTCTCTAATTTTTCTTTTTTTAACATATCATAAACTTCATCTTCACGATGCGATGTTGCTTTCACGGTCATGCTTTGTATATATTCTTAGCCTTGGCATTGCAACTGATCTTATAGTCCAGCAGCTCGCATATGCATTATTCTCCTTGAACGTAAGATACAGGGGAAAAATTGTCACAACTGAATTTTTCTATTTCAACTTGATATACATTTTCATAGCCATATCACTATTTACTGTTATTGGTGGATAACCGTCTTTAAGAGTATACTTGATCTCAACTGTAGTCGTGTATTTCTTATGAAGATAGTATACGCGGTCGATAAGCAATATAGGCTTGTAAGTCCAAATATTGTACCCACAAGGACTTGTGATTACATATCAATTAAATTAAATTCAAACAATTAATCTATTCAAGTGAATTATAAAGTATGAATATTTAACTAAAATTAGTCTAAAATAACAAACTAAGAAACAAAGGAAACAACTACAAGCTTAAAGACGAATTCAATGGGAGAGACTAGAACTATGGTTAGCTAACAATCTCGTTGAGTTTTTTACATAAATTATCTAATTAATTTATCTGATTTATTAGTTGACGAAGTTAATATTGCTCATAACCTTCTCCCGAAGTACGATTCGCCTATTCAAGCTCACCTAACACCTATATTCCTATGGAATTAGAATTAACAAGAACCCATTTATAATAATAAAGTAAGGCAACTAGGTATATTCTTATCCTAACCGCAATTCTGTTCCCCCTAAGAGTTAAGATCTTGCTTTACGCAACATTATATGCAATCTAGAATTCCCTCTCCGAGTTCAATCTTAGATTCATAGATAGTATTTAATTGATGATCAAGCAATCAAATAATTAAGCGCAAGACTGAATAAATAAACTAATATATGATAAAATAATAAGAACAACTTCAAACTACAACGTTCATGCAGCACCAAAAAACTCTAGAACTAATAAACTATGAAATTAAAGGAAGAGAAGAGAAGAAAAACTAGTTAGAAACCTCCACCATAAGTGATGTGTGTTCCTCCATATGGAACTCCATTTAAAGTATGTTAAATATCCTCCAAATTAAATTTAAACCCCCTTATATATGAGTTAGGACCGTGCAAACTGAAATAACCTTATTCCGAACACAATAGGAGAATACCCGCAACACCGCGTCCAGGCCAGCGCCTAACGCTAGACGTGGCGCTGAATACTTACATCTCCGATTCTTCAATCTTTCGTTTGAATTCTATTTTTCTCTTTTGTTGTCTCCACTTAGGGGGACAAAAACCAAAGGGTGTCCGCCTTTTCTATTTTCCTTGCTTTTTCTTCCGCGATTTATCAATATTGCTCCAAATTGCTTGATTTTCACATCGGCATTATTTCTACACAATTAAAATATAATGTTAAGCACAAAATAATATAATTAATATTCAAAAGAAATTAAAAGTACTAGAATTGAGGCAATAATAAGTAAATGTATGCATTATTTGGACTAATATCACAATCTCACACTTAAACTCTTGCTCGTCCTCGAGTAAGTATTAAAATCACTCTCAATAGATCAAGCCTAGAAACACCACCACTTCGATTGATACTAACCATTAGGCTCTATAGAAACTCAAACCATCAGATATACACTTCCTTATCGTCATGCAAGATATACAAGTCACAAACAAACAACAAACTTCTAACCTTTTAACCTCAGAGACAAACTCTAACTTATCAAATTTATGCTCGCTCACCTACTATGTCAAAGAAGCTAATAAGATCACTTATCCATCATGAACAAGTGCCCTCACAATCAATAATCCATACGCTCAAATCAAAAAATGAATATAATTTAAGGACTTTGCATCAAAGAACCACTCTCGCACTCGCAAATAAATTTATATGTATGCACAAAGACCCATAGGCTTGCCCATTATGTACATCTCTACTAAATAAGTATGCTCGAATAGAATCAAATAAGACTTTAACGGGTTGTAATATTGATTATGGGACGGGTAGGAGAACTATATAATAGTGACCTACACTTCCCTAAGCACTTTGTACTTTTAGAATTCATCACCCATTATTTTCTACTCTACTCTTTATTTTTCAGCCTCTCTTAATCAATTATTTCACAACTATTTTCCTCACATCAAGAAAATTTCATTTTTGTTTCGAAGCAATTTATTTTTCATTGTCTCTTTTTTCACGTCACATTCTTTCACGAAGGCTTTTTCATCACCTTCCATTCATCATTGCTCATCATTTTTCACTTAACCATCTATTATTTAAATTTATCAATTAATATCACGGTTTAAGCAGCAGTGCTCAAGAAAGCAGAGTGCAAAAATTAGGGATTCAACAACAGAAGAACAAAAAGTTACATGCTCAAAGGGCTAACTAGTGGTATTATATATGAAAGGCTAAAATTCACAAGACATATATCAAAGAAAGCCTATTATCATCTTCTAAACAGAGCAACACCTTTATTTCGCTTCAATAACATGCAGGGCAAGTTCTAGACTAAGATGCAAAATATGAAATATACGTAAGAAATCCTCACCACACATGACACAAGTATCAATCGAGATGGATTAATTCTACTCTAAGTCAGACAGGGTCATAGCGAACAACAACCAAAGGGTGTCTCCTCACCTTTGTTTCGCTTCAATCACATGCATGGCTATCTTCTTTCTTTTGAATTCTAATTTTCTCTTTTGTTGGCTTAGGGGGACAAAAACCAAAGGGTATCTCCCTTCTTTTCCTTTTTTATTTGTTTTTTACCGTGTTTTATTTAATTTTGGTCCTTTTGATCTTCGGATCGCTTTATTCTTACACAGTTAAAATATAATACTAAACACAAAATAATATAGTTAATACTAAAAAGATGACTAGAAGTACTAGAATATATAGCAACAATATATGTATGCATTATTTGGCCTAATATCAGACAGATATCCAAATTATACTCTGTTTGTTTGAGTATGTGCGGTATTATCCGTTTTTAGCCAATTTTTTTTAAAAAAAGATACTTTGTTTAGAAATATTTTTTAAAGTTTAACTTCATTATCTTTTTATCACTACTAATATAATTTTGTCTGATATATTAAAGACATAAGCTCAATAAGTCTTTCTTTCTATGTTAAATTTCATGCAATTAAATAAGTTTATATAATGTAGAATTAGTTTTGGGAAAGAAGTTTCATATTTTATGTATAGTTACGTTTGAGTGTAATATACTTGTATCTCTTTAAACAATTGAAATCTCTTAGCCGTCGACTGCCGCTTTAAGAAAATATCTGTATATATATATTTCCTTTTGTCAACAATGTTTGAAGAGAAAAGAAATACTACTGTCAATGGAAATAGTAATTAGCTTTGCAATTTTCATTGCGTTTACCCTAAGTCTTCTTTTCCTTCATAATTTATATATAAGAAACAGAACAAAAACGTCAAAGCTTCCTCCCGGCAGCTACGGATGGCCAGTGATCGGAGAAACTCCAGAGTTTCTCCGATCAAGACGGGATGGAAGCCCAGAGAAATTCGTGACGGACAGAATAGAGAAATATCAATCTCAGATTTTCAAGACTTGTATAGTTGGTGAAAAAGTTGCTGTATTATGTGGCCCTGCTGGAAATAAATTCTTGTTTGGAAATGAGAATAAGTTGGTTAATGTTTGGTGGCCGAGTTCTGTGAGACAGCTGCTTGGACCTTGTTTGTCTACTATTTCTGGTGAAGAAGCTAAGCTCATGAGGAAGATGATGTCCTATTTTGTTAGCCCAGATGCTTTCTCTAAGCTCTATATTAAAACCATGGAGTTGAGCACTCGGCAACATATCAAGAATTATTGGCGAGGTACACTTACTTTCCTATATTACATTTTATGTTTGTTTTTAAGGGGTCATTTGTTTGATGGTTTGGAATAACTAATCCCAACATAATACTTTCATTATTAATCCTAGATAAACAATCTCTACATAATAGTCTCGCATAACTAAGGAAACAATCTCTATATATTTCCTTTTTGTCAACAATCGTTGGTCTTTAACTAGAATTCTGTTTTTTGTTATTTGTTAAGATAAAATATAGGAAATAAACTTTCATTTTGGTAATACACTAACAATCCTTCTTCTTCCCTTTGAAGCGCAAAGGAAAAGACCTCCACTAACCATATCTTAGTTTAATTCCAGGCAGTATATGACGTCTTGTAATTTATAATGCGGTTTGAAAGACCTCCACTACGTAGTGATAGCACAAGTTCAAATATTTTATGTTGTGTGTCTCACAATGGACAGTTGGAGGACCTCAACTAACACAAAGAAAAAGATAACTAAAATATTTCATAGGCAATTATATCATTATAGTAGGTGTTTTAAAAAGTTTGACAAGGTCATACCTTCTAAAATATATAGCGGACTTCGACATTTAATTATCTACAAAATTTTGTAAATAATAGATTCAACATCTGATTTTTTTAGGTTTTAAATGTTTGATTATAAAATTCTTATTTTTGAAAAAATTTAGTTACAAAACTTCAATTACAATATATTGAATGTGAAATTATTGTACTTTGAAATTACGTTGATAACTCGCTTTACAACGTTCCAGTATCCAATATAAATGATTAGAGATATTGAAAGTCTGTGAGGTTTTCGTTGAGTTACCTTATCATTTTCAATTCCCTCCTCTATGTAATACTGTGTTTTAAATTTTATATGTTTTTTTATGGTTTAACCTATAATTTAAATTATGTTATACCTTATTTTAATTTCATAATTTTAAATTATTAAAATCATAATTAGAACAATTCTTTTATAAATTAAAATTATAAATAGAATAATCCTTTTATAAATTTATCACAAAATATACCATACTTTTATTATTTTTATTTTAATATACGCGCATCAAGTATATTAATTATATATTTTTAGTGCTAATTAGATAATCTTCTAGGAGTTTGTCATAAATCCGCATTTACTTTTAATAATTATAACCTTTGTATTACCTGCATTTATAAGTATATATTTATATGATTCTCACAATTTTTATTCTCAATTATATAAATAGATTTTTAAAGTTGATTGCTATTAGAAACATTATTGATAAGAGAAATTATCTTATTTTAATTTTTTATTGTGCTCATCCTTTTCATTAATTAACATGTTATATGGTTGATTTCCATTTTTCATATTTTATATTTTAAAAATAATTTAGTTATTATATAGATAAGTTCATAGCATAGATATTCGAAAAGAGAAAAATATTATGATACCAAAAAAATAAAGAAAACGGAAAAAGATAAATGTTAATAATATAGGGATGAAAATGTCAGTTGAGAAATGATGGAGAATGACTATTCTTTAAAGTAGAGGGGGGAATTTGATTTTTAAATTATAATTCGGGGCTGCAAATAATTTTCAACCTCGCCACTAGTATGTGGAGCTGAAGTTCACTTTTAGTTCTCGGATTACGTGACTTTTAATCGGGGGTGGAGCTAGGTGGACGCCCCTTCGCTAAAAATTATTGTTATGTATTATTATATATATGTATATATCCCTTAATTTCTACTGGTCTTCGAGAAATAACTTTTCTGTCCCTCTACATAGGGGTAAGTTCTGCGTACATCCTATCCTTCCCAAACCCTACATGTGGAATGTTGTTGTTGTTGTTGTCTACTCGTGTTTACTTTTTATATTGTTTGAATTTCCTCGATGAAAGAATTTCTCAAACTCAATGCTAAATGTATATTATATGCATAAAAGTTTGAAGTTTATTTGTCTACATGAAGGTAAAGAGGAGTTGAAAGTCTTCCCAACAATCAAGTTACACACCTTTGAGTTGGCATGTCGTCTATTCATGAGCCTAGAAGACACAAATCGCATTTCAAATCTATTCAATCTGTTCAACATTTTCTTGAAAGGAGTCTTATCATTGGCTCTGAATTTCCCTGGAACGAGATTTTATCATGCAAAGAAAGCAACAAATGCAATACGAAAAGAACTCGTGTTGATTGTCAAGCAGAGAAGAGAGGTCTTAGAACAGAAATTATTAGTTTCTCCACCCCAAGATCTTCTCTCACATTTGCTTCTATATCCCGACGAGAATGGTAAATTCATGTCTGAATTGGAGTTAGCAAATAACATATTGTTGCTGCTCTTTGCTGGCCATGATACTACCACTGTTACTATAACATTGCTGATGAAGTATCTTGGAGAGTTGCCTCACGTTTACGACAATGTTTTGCAAGGTCAGCATGTCATGTGTAATTACTCCTATACCCCCCTTCCCAACCCCTTCCACCAAATAAAAAAAAAAAGCAAATATAAGAGAATTTGAAGTGTCATCTATAAGTTATGATCACATTATTTTAATAACTTAGGGCTCGGTTTGGTAGGACGTATAAGAATAGTAGTGAATAAGGTGTATTAGTAATGTATGAGTTATTAATGCAAGTATTAGTTATGCAGAGATTATTTCATATCCATTGTTTGGTGTGGTGTATTAAAAATTAATATACATTGCATAATTTTTAAAAAAATTAGTTGTTTACAAATTAAATATGCCCTCCATATTCTTTAGTTTTAAAAGACTTTAAGGACAATTTTATCTTTAATCATGCTAATGTAATTATTAATAGTCTTGGTATTGCTAATATCATGGTTTGCTATGTATTAGTTATACCTAGGATAGTACCAAATATATTGTATAACTAATACTTGCATTAGTAATATATAGGTTGAAAAAAACATACCAAACAAGAAATTAATATTAATCAAAACTAATGCTTGCATTATTTTTTCTAATGCATCCTACTCAGTGACGGAGCCAGGATTTATATAAAGGGGTGTCAAAATCTAAATAATAATTAAGCCAAGAAAAATGGAAATTATGCTGCCATAGAGAATGAAACTTGCGATCTTCCGTCACTTTTGACACCCCTTGACCATTACACGGGGAGTTTGTCTTGTGTCAAGAGTTGTCAACCCATTGTATATATAAAAATTTTATAAAAAAAAATACCTATTTATATAAGGGTAGCTCCGTCCCTGATCCTACCAAATGATCCTTTAATAACATGACAGCTCACGTATGTCAGATTTAATGGTGCTAACATGTAGAACTATTTTTTTCTTTTTGGGCGGTAGTGAAATTTGAAGATAAAACTTATTATCTCCTTTAATTTCACGTAAAAATATGGCTTATATATGTTAGGGAGGGGACACATTAAACTTGTTTAGTTATATTATGAAGGCCTGGGACAGCTCTCTTGATGAAAGTGATTGTATTAATATTCTTTTGTCTTGATAATAAGGACAGAACAAAAAGAGATTTCATCGTCAAAAGGAGGAAGGGAATACTTGAATTGGGATGATATACAGAAGATGAAGCATACTTGGGATGTAGTGTCTGAAGTTCTCAGGCTAACATCACCAATCACTGGAAGTTTTAGAGAAGCACTATCAGATTTGAACTACCAAGGTTACATCATTCCAAAAGGATGGAAGGTACTTTATTAGTTTTACACTTTTACTTTATTAAAAGTTTAATTTTATTGTTTAAAAGTGTTGAGTCAAAAATATTTTAATATCTCAATAAAAATATTTACAATTATGTTTAGGTTCATTATTTTAATATAATCTTGATAATATTGTAACTGAAAGAATATTTTCAATTAACAATCTAATTTTAACGGTTTGGCAATTGATGGCTTTCACTGCTTTTACATTTTGCATTATTGACACTGAATTTTTAATGATTTGTTTGTAAGTGAATTCGTGTCTGATTCTTTATTTTACGTTATATTTTGTTATTAACATAGTAGTAAGTTAAAAAGCCATTATGGCTTGGAAATGATTTTACCTTTGAAGCATACGTTTTTGGAAGGTTTTAATAAAGTCTTTATGTCTTGGACAGTTTATATATCAGAGTGTGCATTTTCTTTGCACTATATATGCTTCTTCAGAGTGAAAGATAATATATGCAAATCTTAAATGATGGCTTGATATATATGATGCAACAGCTATATTGGAACGGCGCTGTAACACACATGGACTCTAAGTTCTTTCCAAACACCAAAAGCTTTGATCCATCAAGATTCGAAGGAGCAGGGCCGACGCCATTTTCATATGTTCCATTCGGGGGAGGGCCTAGAATGTGCTTGGGCAAAGAGTTTGCGCGGCTTGAGATTCTTGTTTTTATCCACAACCTAGTCATGGATTTCAGATGGAAACTATTGATTCCGAATGAGAAAATTGAATATGATCCCATGCCTACCCCAATTGAAGGACTTCCTGTCCTTCTTCAACCTCACAACCCTTAAAAGAGTTTGTTTTAATTTCCCTCTGATTTCATTATATTTTGATTGATGTTAAGAGAAAAGAAGGTACTATCAGAAACAAATATTAGTTCTATATGAGATTTGTAAAAGGTAAAAAATAGCTTCTGATGAGTGTGGATGGATCCTCATTTCGTATTCAACTCTATTTTTTCTCTTTAGTTTATCATTGTGGTAAAAGCTCAACTAGTCATGATATGTTCAAGCAAAAGATACCAGTAAATGATTTGTCACAGTTCATGGCACGACTATATATAGTTGAATTATAAACAACGAGAAAGTTAAACTAAACTAATCATTGATTAGGTCTATTAATATTTGAAAATCAAAATCCTTGACCCACGAAGATTCGTGAAGTAATGTTATCTTGAAAAATCATATGCAGTTCAGACGACTTAGATCCTATTGAGAAAATCTGTCAAATAGGCTTGGATATAAATTACCAGAAGTTTTTGTCAATTTCACCATAACACAAATACAAAAAAGGATTGAGATCCATTACTTCCAGTAGTACTAGCTTTTATAAAATCTACAGAACATAAATAGAAAAAGGAGGTATGTAATTCATGTGGCTCAATATACATGTTTTCTCCAAAACTTAAAATTTATGAGTTCCTATACCAAACTCAAGTTAATATACAATAACAATTGGTTTCACAGTAAAGATATTTAATAAATTTCTTAACAAAAATACCAGGATAGAGATAAAGCTACAGGATTCATGTGAACCAATAAAAAGTAAGGATGAATCTCAAGGCTTATGAGTTTGAAGGCTAATTGGAAGTCCTTCAACAGGGGTAGCCATTGGATCATATATAATTCTCTCATCAGGAACTACTAATTTCCATCTAAATTTCCTGACTATGATGTGCAGAAACACGAGCATCTCCAGCCGAGCGAACTCTTTCCCTATGCACATTCGGGGTCCTCCCCCGAATGCGATGTATGAAAATGGAGCAGGTCCAGCTCCTTCAAATCTTGATGGATCAAAGCTTGTTGCATTTGGGTAATATTCTGGATCCAGACTTGTTAAAGTAGTGTTCAAGTAGAACTGTTCCAACATCATATAAGTTCGTTACTGTGCTTAAATTCTATATGTGCTGATGGGTGCATAAAAGTTTTCACAATAATTCACTTTAAAACTAATAAGGTAAATTTTGTAGTTCAGCGACACAATCATGAATGTTTACTACACTTGTCATTGTATATAAGCTAAACTCATGTCAAAATTCTCATAAATATTTGTGTTTAATTATCGTACACTATCAACATAAAATAAAATTTTACACCATTAGTTAGTCTAAAACGGTAAATACAAGTAATACTCTGCAGTATGTGAAATTATTAATTCGAAAAATAAGGTAGGTAACTGTAGACATCGAAATTTTAAAGTATTAGGCTAAATCCTAAATTAAAGATACTACAGGACTAGAAATTCTAGGAGTTTATGAGTCTATTAGAGTTTCTTGGAGGTTACTCAACCCTAAACGCTAACTCACACTTATATAAAGGGATACATATTCCCTTTAAGAGATGTCTCAAAAATCCCGTAAACTCACGGGATACTCACAAAGAGACCAATATATGGCCGGATACTTCTTGACAATAAAATAGTTCAAGAAGCCGGATATCAAATACATCCAGGAGCTCTACATTCGAGAAATACGTTGCTTCAGCCCTCGAATCACAGAAATTATCAGGAGAGAAGAATCAAGGGAGAAATAGGATTGTACCCACGATCATTTGATCAATAAAATTATGTTTCTTCATGTATTTATTTTGTGATTGCAATTTATTTTTGTATCACATATAATTTGTTGCAAACAGTAACATCTTACAATAGGTTAATTAGTATATAAAGTAAATTATATTGTCTATTAGGAAGGGAGCCTTTGGAACAACAATAAAGTTGTCTCTGTGTGACTTATAGGCTATAGGTCAGGAGTTCGAATCCCGAATTAATCATTGATGCTTGCACCGGGTATGTTGCATACATCACACGCACTTGGGATGCAACCCTTTTCCAAACCCTACGTAAATACAAAATGTTTCGTACACTAGACTATACGCTCCTATCATAGGATAATCTATACTGATGAAATAAGAAAAATCTTTACATGTGTTAAATGGTTTGTGAATTTAGTTGGACTAAGTGTTTGCACGAAAACATTATCAAAGACATAGTAGATGAGGTTTGTACCTTCCATCCCTTAGGGATGTGATAACCTTCATAATTTATATCCACAATTGCTTCTCGATAAGCTCCTATTACAGGCTGTTTCAGTCTCATCGTTTCACAAAGTACGTTCCATGAATACTTCATTTTCTGTATATCATCCCACTGCAAAGACTCCCCTTCTTTTTTCGCTGAAGCTATCTTAATATGCTCTGCTTGTCAAATATCAGCAAATAAATTAACAAATAAATAGATAAAGGGTTAAAAATAATCCTCTAATGTATATATGAAATATCTTAATTTTACATTCATTGCTCTCTGGGACTATTTATACTCTTGTTATTAGCACGCCATTTTGTACTTGTCCTTTGATCATAACGAAGTTCCACCACAAAATAGGGCTGTTGGGAACCTGTCCGGTCAATGTCAATACCGGTACGACTCCACACCGCTCCGGTTAACCGTAAGTGCCAATATATAATATTGAACAAATTTTTAAAAATACGTACATAAAATATTTAATTTAACGGATGGACCATGAATGCACGTGCTCCGTATTACAGGCTATAAATATGCCTCTCGGGATAGGGGATTTAGGCAAAGGGGAACGAGAGCAGGGGCAGAGGCAGGGGGGCGCAAGGGTGTTCACCCGAACACCCTTCGCCGAAAAATTACACTGTGTATATATAAGGAAAAATCTATTTTTTATATCTATATATTAAGTTTTGAACACCCTTGATACAAAGCAAATGCTTGGCTCAGTGGTCAAGGGTATTGAAAATTAGTATAGGATCACGGATTCGATTCCCATGAGTTGCATTTCAAATTTTTTGAACACCCTTACTATAAATCCTTCCTCCGCTGAAGTGGGAGGCTACGGGAAAAAGTACTGATAGAATCGGTTCGGTTGGTATCCTTATACCGAACCGGTACCCTTAACATTTTCCGCCGTTTATTAAATTTAGCCATTTTTTGACCGTCAGCCAATGTTATTTTATTTATAAATTAGCCGTTGGCGATACCAAAATGGGCTATTTTTGCCTCCTTACCCCCCTAACACCTCCTCTATCCCCTAATCATGTTTTTAACCTTTAAGTTTGTGTATTCAAATATAGCAATTTTTTAAAATTTTGATTTAAAAATACCCTTAAGAACCCTTACCGGCCCCCTTAGTACCCTTACTTAACCGGTAGTGGTACTAATAAGGTACCCCAAAAATTCCCTTACCCCGTACCTTTCATTTTACCCAGTCCCCTTAAGTACCTAGAAACCTCCCCTCATCCCTAACATAGACCCGTAGACCCTAACCAGAGTATAACTAAAGTAATTTTAAACCATAATGATCTTTTTTCAGAAATATTTTGAGCTTAATGGTAGGGGTAAGATGTGCGTACACACTATCCTTTCATATCCCACTAAGTAGGATTATACTTGGTTGTTGTTGTTTTGACATGTGAAATCCGGCCATTCTACGCAAGTTCAAGGACAAATACAAGATAGTTTATTGATAGTAAAATTAAAAATGGCCTCAAAGTATAACGGATGGTAAATTAAGATATTACGTAAAGATTTGTGAACTGACCTTGGAGAATGTTGTCATAAACTTGAGGATGCTCTCCCAGTCTCTTAATGAGTAAAGTAAGAGCTACAGTAGAAGTGTCATGGCCAGCAAAGAGGAGCAACAATATGTTATTAACAATAACAAGTTCAGACATGAACTTTCCATTTTCATCTGGGCAGGAAAGCAAATGTGACAAAATATCTTGTGAAGATGAAGCTGTCTTTTGTTCCAATTCTTCTCTTCTTTTTCTAACAATTTGCAATAGTTCTTTCCTGATAGTAGCTACAGCTCTAGTTGCTTTGTGAAAAGTTGTACCAGGTAAATTTACAGGGAGTGCTATTAATCCTTTCAAGAAAATGTTGAATAGTGTTGAAAGTTTCTCAATTTCATTGTGGTCTTCTATGCTCATGAATAGCTGACATGCAACTCTGAAAGTGTATAGTTTGAGGAGATGGTACACCTTCACCTGCTCTTTACCTTCATAAATATTGAGCAGAAAAAGAAAAAGATTAAATACATTAATTGCTACTCCTTCCGTTCACTTTTACTCGTAAAATTAGATTTATACGTTTACTTGTCACTTTTACCATATCAAGAGAAGACAATTTTTTTTTCTGTTATATTCAAAATATTAATTACTCAATTTAAATTATATTCACAAATCCATTATAAATATATGTTAATTAATATGGGTCTCATGATAAATTAGACACTTTATTTATTATTTCTTATGGAATATAAAATTCATAATAGATAAGTAAAAATAAACGGAGAAAGTATATCGGATACGGGAGTACTTACGTTGGTAATATTAACTGATTCCAAACATTAGACCCTCCTTTAATTTACGAATATTTGATATGATGAAAGTTACTTTTCAGAAATATATGTTTCACGACAACTAATATTTTTTGTGTTTGTTAAAAGAAAAGTAAAAAATAACCTTCATCAATTATGACTGAAGTCATTTTTTTACAAGTATTTTAATTTTTGGTTTAATATTATATACTTCAATTAATAACTAGACAGATTATTAATTAATCTTTAGAACTAAAAAAATTTAAGCCTTAATCCCAAGTAAGTAAATTGGCATCAGAGCTATAGAAGTTTTTAATTTGTTCTATTCAAATCCATCTCAATCATAAAATGTTATAATTTTTCTAATCGTAACTATTCCTACATATTTACTATTTTCTTTGTTTTAATTTATGTGAAATATTTTTCGTTTTAGTTAGTACCAAAACGAATAACATACATTAATATCTAGTAGTAATTTAACTTTAAGTCCTTGATATGATAATTTGTAGCCACATAAATTTTCGTCAGCTATTGTAGATAATACTTTTAAAAGTATTATTTTTTTATAAATTTATGCCCAGTCAAACAATATCAAAATAAATTAAGACAGAGATAATAGTATAAAAATCTCAAACAAGACTAAAATATTGTGTGATAAAGGTGTTACCTTCCCAATACTTGTCGACATGGTCCAATGCAACAACTTCCATGGTTTTGGTGTAGAGTCTTGAAAAAGCATCAGGGCTAATAAAATAAGAGAGCATCTTCCTCATGAGTTTTGCTTCTTCTCCAACACTATTAATCAAACAAGGTCCAAACAATTTTCTAATACTTACAGGCCACCAAACATTGACTTTCTTATTTTCATTGCTAAACAAGAACTTATTTCCCCCAGCACCCCCAATTACAACCACATTCTCCCCCATTATTGATGTCTTGAATATTTTAGACTTATATTTCTCTATTCTCTCTTTTACAAATTTCTCTGGCTTCCCTTCTTTGTTTGCTCTTAGAAATTCCAGTGTTTCTCCAACTATTGGCCATCCGCTACTTCCAGGAGGAAAACTCAGTGTCTTTTTCTTCCTTATGAGGAAGAAAATTATCAAAATTGTGATTAGTAATGGCAATATGAAAATAGTTGGAAAGTTAATTGTAACCATGTTTGAGAATGAATGCAGTCTGAATTTTTTTATTATCTTGTTGTCGATTATAAATAGCTTTTACTATAGTTTGTACGATGTTAGAGAACATTTCGTGGCGTACATAAATACACATAATGCTTATTCTGAACCAAAGGTAAGAGCAGATTTTATCCTTTTAATTTCAAGTTCTATTTAATAAAGAATCTATTGGAGTATATTTATTGTATTATAATTTGTCATGATGAGAGTTATAGAGACGGGGCCGGACGGTGCCGTGCAAATAGGGGTGGCCATACTTTGGGCAAATTTAAAATCCAAACTGAAATTCGAATTTCTTAGATTTTTGAATTACGGATTAAATTTTGAATTTAATTTTTAAAATTTTTGGATTTCGAATTAGATAATGGATTTGATACTTTGAATTTTTGGATATCCGAAAATCCGAAATTCTAATACTTTATATTTAGTATATTATTCATATATCAATAGTAATAAGTTCAATACCTTACACATTAGATATTATCATATATATTCAACATTAATTACTAAGTTATTATGAGAATATTTTCTATTTGGACATGGATTTACTATTTCTAATTCTTATCTAACGTATTAACGTCTCGTTTGTATTTTTTTCTTATTTTTTATATAATAATTTCATTGCTTTAATATTTCATTTCGATAATTGCGGTGAAATGAATAACTTTTCACGCAGTTTAACATGAGTACTTCATTTGGATATTTCTGTAAAAAGAAGAAACATCGCAAGTTATAAGCTCCAAATCGAAAATTCAAAATATCCAAACCGATAAATCAGAAATCGAACATAAACAACCTGATCTAATCCGAACTTATTTGGATTGGATTTGGACTGTTATTTTGTCAATCCGAAAACTAAAAATTCAAATCGAAATTTCATATGCAATATGAATTGCCTGAATGCCCACTCCTATGTGCAAATAGATACAAATTCAAAATTTTAACTGAATTCTACCACTGATTGTTTGATTTAAAATTACAGATACATATTTAATAAACATTTAAATATTTATACAATATTTGAGCTCAAGCTAATGGAGAACGTATAAGAGATTGACAGAAAAACTATGCTCCCTTTGACTCAATTTTAGTGAGACTTTTTACTTTTTAATATTCAAATTTCTTAATTTTGACCATGTATTGGGCCATAAAATCTTTAAGTTTTTCAAAATAAAATTTTTATATTTAAAAATTACGTAAAACAGTATTATTTGTCATAATAATTGAAAATTCAAAATAGTTAAAAGTCATTTGAAAAAATAATAGTCAAAAAATAATTTATTTGGCTCTCGAAATTCAACCACTATCAATATAATGAGACGAAGGGAGTATATACTAGTCACTTTTTTCGAAGCCCGAAGAGCCAAGAAAATGCTAAAAATAATTTAATATCCTTGTGTCACTTTGCAATTGGAGATAATATCTACTATATGAAATAGGACATTAAAAGTTGGCCCCTTATCTGCCCTTGCCGTCTAAAAATGGGATAAAAAATATCCTTCTCCACTAACGGGAGACTCTAAAATCCACTTGGAATTATATTTGCCTATTTAAAATTTTTAATCCTAATTTAAAATACAACATGGATTTAAAAATACCCCAATCCCTTATTATTTCCTTACCCCTACCCCGGGCCCACCCCCCAATATTTACCTAATCCACTATTAATAAGTTAACCCCTTGTTCTTTTCACCATTTAACCATTTTACATTTTTCTTTCTACTAAATCTCCAAATTAAATGATGAGCTAGGGTTCTGGAGCAGTGTTCATCTCCAATCAAAGCTTGGAGATTTGGTGTTGAAGATGTCGTTTTGTTGTCAAGGTAAGTTTTTTTATTGGTTTATTTGCATTTAAACTGTGGGGTAGAGCCGTAGAGGTTTGTAATTAGAAAAGGGGAATAGAGATGCATGTGATATTTCTTGGTATTGTGCCCATTTCATTATTATTCACATATTTTGTGTCTTTATATGTTTGTTTATTATAGTACGAATCAGTTTGTGTGGGGTTGGTGGTCTCGAAATAAATAAATCTTTTTTAAGGCTTTTTAATTCAATCTCAGAATCAATAGGTTTGTGTGGTTGGTATGTCTTAATTCTTTTTTGTGGTTTAACTCTATTTTTGAACTTGTGCTTCCAATGCTGATGTGGTCCCTTTGTGTTTGCCCTTTTCTTTTTGTTGCACGTGCTAATTGAAGATGATTGAAGAAGTTGATATTTTATTCCATTATGGTGGCAATTGGATTCCCTTCTTGTTACGTTACATATAAGATTTACCAAAAATATCTCTATCAATCATGAGCACTCTTATTACTGTAAATTTCTTCCGAGTAATTCCGATAATTTACTAGACGCACTCTCCCGAGTTATGGTAGCTGGCTTTAATTATTACAGCTCACTTTAGATCACACCCAAGGCTTTGTTATCTCTAATCTTGCCTTTAAACCCGCAATAATATATCTCTCTTATACTTTGGAAGTGGTGTTGTTCAAAAATTACATTAATATACACTTTCTCTCGAGTTATACACACCAAATAGGCACAGCTAATTGAAGATCCTGTCAATTAACTACAATTAACAGGTAATTGTACAAATAGAGATTAACTGGCAAACTATATGAACGTAATCAAGAAGTTCATCATTCAATAGGTTCCATCAAAACCTTAGACTAAAGTATTTAACTACTCATAACAACTTGAAGATATAATACGAAAATATTCATCATGTAAAATTGCAAGAAAAAGAAGAAATAAAGAACTATGATATTTTGGTGATCTCCCACACTTGTGTTTCTTTCCCAAAGTACTCTCAAATTAAATATGACCTAATGTGGCCGAAATCCTACTTTTTATAAGAGTTTTACGCCAAGTTTTTTCGACTTGACACTTTCATCCCTTGCTTTTTCGCGTTCTGCGCGGTCCCAACGTGGTTACGCCAAGAACGCAGCCAAATAAGCTCTCTGAATCTGCAACTCTACTTTGCCGCGGTGCTACCGCGGTTACGGTCTGACCGTGGCAGGCCAATTTCAGCACTTCTTTGACTTTTCACTTGGTGCATTTCTTGGACATTGTTTCATTGGCCTCTTTTTCTTCGTAATTGATCCCAAACTTGCTCCATCGACTTCTTTCGTTAGATATAGACTACAAAACAAGAAAAGCACTAATCAGAGAATTTGGTTATTACTTTTTACAATAAAGCTATACAAAAATATGGTTCTTTAGGGTCTAATTCACCTATTATCAGGACTACCCTCCTCACGTGTGAAAATCAATACCATTTACGCTATCAAGATTCTCCCCATGAGCAGTCCATACATAATAATTTTTCATAAATCTCTTTTTAAAAAGATGACATGTAACAACATTTTCTCCCAATAACTTAAGACACTTGCATTTCGCACAAGGACACTTAATCGTTTCTTCAATACGAAAATCTTCAAGTGTCCTTGCCAAGCAATAAATCCAGCAAACCCTTCTTTACATTTATCTCTTAACCCATATGATTAGGATGACTCCTATTATATATCGACCTACGATGCACAAATGTCATCTACACAAACAAAAAAAATTGAAATTCATAAGATAGTTGAAATTACTTAGTTTATTTAATATAGTTAATAGGTTACACCAATTCAAAGGTTCATTTTTTTTAAGTATTATATTCTTTTAAATTAAAATTCATTAACGCTCGAAATCTTATCTCTCAAAATATAAATTAAATTCTAATAGCTTCTTACATGTTCATAAAGTCCACACATGAACAATAATTAGTCAAATCTATAAATTCCTTTTAATGTAACAATTATTAAGTTTTAAATTTAATGTTAGTCCATTTAATAGATAAGGAAGCGATAATAAGCTTAACTTCTTAAACTTAAAACTAAGGCTTTAAATTGTAACTACTTAATACAATTCCAAATCATTTTTCTCTAAAGATAACAGTTACCACATATACATAAACTTCGGAATTATTAAAATCACATATTGGCACTAACCTCAATTTCAAAAATGAATTTAGTTTCAAGCTCAAATATTAATGCATCTATGGAGGAAGGGTTGGGGAAGAAGAGAGAAGAGAGTGACGTACCTTTTTCGCTGAGCAGCGGCTGGGGTGGGGGGTCTGGGGTCTCAGTGGAGGAAGAAAAGAGAACAAAGAAAGAAAAGAGAAGAAGAAAGAAATGGGAGCGGGGCTGTGGTTTTAAAAGAAATCTGGGACTGATTCCATCACAAAACTAGCGACCGTTTTAGTTACCAATTTAAAAAGTAAGTTGGCTAACATTAAAATAAATTTGCATCTGTTTCTGCTGAAAATGGTCAAACAAAGTAGTTTGACATTTAGTTTTTGACTGAATCCGACGTAATTTTTTATCCCGGCTTTTTGTGTCAAACGTTGCGTCCAGTGTTGTCAGAAATATAGTTGAAAGAATTAAAAACTATATAATAAATATTATTTTGTGAATTTCTGACCGAATTAGCAGGAAATTTCTGACTAATTTTTCCGATTGGAATTTTCAGTCGAAAATATTTTTTTTTAGTAGTTATAACGTGCTAGAGTTCCAATATAATATGCTGGAAGTTTATACTCATGAGCTCCATAATCCAGCATATTATGCTGAAACTTTTCTTATGCTAGAGTTCCAACATAATATGCTAGATGTTTATATGCATGACCTCCATAATCCAGCATATTATGTGGGAACTTTTCATATATCAGCAAAATAGTAATTATTTTTCAATAAATTTACAAACACTGACAATTAACAGTCCAAAAATTAACTAACCCGTGCTATATTTACCAAATATACTCCAAGAAAATGCAATCGACATGACTCATTCAAACTTGAACTGATTGGGCTTAGAGTATATTCGTGAATGAGTCAACTAAAGATATAGCTCAAATAAATTTCAAAAATTGGGTTAATTTGGAGGACATAGGAAACCCAATTTTTTTTGTTGGTAAACCAGATTATTTAATTAATAATAATTACAGAGCAATCATGTTCATGGGGATGTCCAGGTGGCCAACATTGTTGGTTAGAGTGTCATTAATTATTAAAAGGCAAACCAAAGTTGATTTTTACTAAATATAGTTCTTGATGTCTGGCCACATTGCATCGTTAGCAAATATTGAAAGAACTGCCAAATATTAAGTTTTATAAAAAAGCCTCCTCTTTGCTCCCTCGTTAGCTAAAAGGTCATCCACGCGATATGTATCCATCTCATTCAAATTGTTTGGTAGCCAATATTGTTGACTTGGTTTGGTAGCCAACCTTGTTGAGTTTGTCAAATATTGGTAGCCAATTTTATTGACTTGATTTGGTTGGTAACCAACCTTGTTAAAATTGTAAAAAAGGTGTAGAAATTATCAAATATTGTAGGCTTTAGAGAGTGAGATTTTGGCTATAAAAGGAGAGCTTCAACTCTCATTTCTACACACCAAAAAAGAGAGAAAAGAGAGAGTAAGATATTCCATAAACTATAAGAAAATAGTTTGTGAAGAAAAATAGAGTGTGAGAGATATTATAGTGAGGTGAAAGGAGCAAAAGAGTGTTTACTTCTTTTGAGGGTGTAGAGGTCTTAGGAGTATTTTTACTCGTTACTACACAGTGTAAAATTCCTCGCTATAGTGATATCAGTTGCTCCTCTTGGCCGTGGTTTTTCCCTTATTCAAAAGAAATTCCACGTAAAATCTTGGTGTCATTATTGCTGCATTTCTATTCTTGCTGATTCAACCATTACTTTGTGTTCTACGTTTATCATTAATACCGTGAATACTATTTTACGGGGTTTATTCCCAACAAGTGGTATCAGAGCCAAGGTTCTGTCTGAGTATGCTCTGTGGTTGCAGCACAGTCTGAACTTCCACATCAGAAAATAATTACTTTGGTCTCACAACAAATATTATTTGTATTTGTGATAAACAATGTAAGCCAACACTAGTAGAATGGTTACTTTGAATGGCACAAATTATGCCATTTGGAAAGGCCAAAATGGAAGATTTGCTCTACCTCAAGAATTATTATCTACTTGTCTTCACCACTTTAAAGCCTGATAATAAATCAGATGAAGAGTGAAGTTTGTTACACATGCAAGTTTGCGGCTTTATTAGACAGTGGGTTGACGATAATGTTTTGAACCATATTTTTGGGGAGACACATGCTCGGACCCTATGGGAGAACCTTGAAAGTTCGTATTCTCGAAAAACTCGAAACAACAAGATGTTTCTGATAAAGCAGATGTTGGGATTAAAATACCACGACGATTTCGTGATGACAGATTATCCGAATAATTTTCAAGGGATCATGAACCAGTTATCTACTATGGGCACAAAATTTGATGAAGAAATTCAAGGCTTGTTTATACTTGGGTCCCTACCAGATTCATGGGAAATTCTTAGAACTTCATTATCAAATTCTTCGTATGGTATAATCTCTATGGATCTTTCCAAGAGCAGCCTTTTAAATGAAGAGATGAGAAGAAAATCTCAAGGTTCCTCCTCATCAGATGTCTTGGTGACTGACTCTAGGGGAGAAACAAGAATCGAGGTTCTCAAAATAGAGAACATAATAGAAGCAAATCCAGAAGCAGACTTAAAGATATTGAGTGCTATCATTGTGGGAAGAAAGGGCACACAAAGAAGTTCTGCCGGATTTTGAAAAAGGAGAATAGAGACAAGGAAGAACAGAAAGAAGATGGCAATCGTGTGGCCACCGTCACTACAGAAGATCTTGTTATTGTCCTTGATGCAGATCTGATAAATATTTCTTGTGATGAGTCAAGCTGGGTTGTGGACAGTGGTGCCGCATCTCATGTGACATCAAGGAACGAATTTTTCTCATCCTATGCTCAAGGTGACTTTGGAACTTTGAGTATGGGTAATGAGACAGTATCTATGGTGGCTGGTGTTGGAACGATTTGTTTGAAAACTAGTATTGAAACTAAACTAGTTTTAAACAATATAAAGCATGCACTTGATGTTTGTTTGCACTTGATATCTGTTGGTATTTTGGATGATGAGGGATATGTTAGTACCAATGGTGCTGGAAAGTGGAAGATCACTAAGGGCTCCATGATTGCGGCTCGTGGGAAAAAATGTCGTGGTCTATACTGGACTACGCCCTCTACCTGTGTTGATATGGTGAATGTCATTGAGAGCGGTAACTCTTCAACGTTATAGCATAAGAGGCTTATACTAGCGAGAAAGGACTAAATGTTTTGGCCAAAAGAGGCTTAGCCATATTAGCAAGAAATGACTATATGTTTTGGCTAAGGAGAATTTATTATCAAATTTTGAAAGTGCAAAGTTAGAAAAATGTGAGCACTGCTTGGCTGGAAAACAAAAAGGAGTTTCTTTCCAGTCTCATCCTCCTTCAAGAAAGATAGAGTTGCTTGAGTTGGAACATTCAGATTTATGTGGTCCAATGAAGACAAGAACTTTGGGTGGTGCATTTTGTTTTGCTACCTTTATTGATGATTGCTCAAGGAAACTTTGGGTCTACATCTTGAAGACTAAAGATGTATTGGCCGTTTTTAAGCAGTTTCAGGCATTAGTTGAAAAAGAAACTAGAAAGAAGCTGAAGTGTATTCGTACTGATAACAGTGATGAATATTGTGGACCGTTTGACGAATACTGCAAGCAACAAGGTATCAGACACCATAAGACTCCTCCTAAGACTCCCCAGCTTAACGGGTTAGCAGAAAGGATGAACAGGACCTTGATGGAAAGAGTCAAATGTTTGCTTTCTGGAGCAAAGTTGCCAAATTCCTTTTGGAGTTAGGCTTTATTGACTGTCGCACATGTTATTAATCTATCCATGCGGTTGCTTTGCAAAGTGATGTTCCAAACAGAGTTTGGTATGGAAAGGATGTTTCCTATGAACACTTGAAAGTGTTTGGTTTCAAAGCTTTTGTACATGTGCCTAAAGATGAGAGGTCAAAATTAACTGCCAAGACAAGGCAATGCATCTTCATTGGTTATGGCCTTGATGAGTTTGGTTACATGCTATATGATCCAATTGAGAAGAAGGTCGTGAGAAGCCGTGATGTTATCTTCGTGGAGGATCAAACCATTAAGATATTAATAAAGTGGAGAAACTAAAACTTTCAAGTTCTGAAGGTTTAGTTAATCTTGATCAAGTTCCTCATGCAAACGCGGATGACGTTGGTGGGCTCAATGATGATGGTGATGCCCACAACCATATTCCAGATCAACATATTGATGGTGATGGTGATAACAACGCTATGTTGATGAGGTAGATACTCCTACTCATGAAGCTATGGACGAGTTAGATATTTCACTTAAGAGGTCTTCTAGCCTCGTACTCCTTCCTCCCGTTATTCACCCGCTGAGTATGTATTACTCACTGATGGGGGAGAACCTGAATATTATGCGGAGGCCATAGAAGATGAGCACAAGGATCAATGGATTGAAGCCATGCAAGATGAGATAAAATCTCTGCATGAGAACCATACTTATGAGTTGGTGAAATTGACTAAAGGCATGAGAGCTTTGAAGAATAAGTGGGTGTTCAAAGTTAAAGCTGAAGAACATAGTTTGAAGCCATATACAAAGCTAGATTGATCGTCAAAGGATTTAGTCAAAGGAAAGGTATTGACTTTGACAAAATATTTTCTCCTATCGTGAAAATGTCCTCCATTTGAACAGTTCTTGGTTCGACTGCTAGTCTTGATTTGGAGATTGATCAGATGGTTGTGAAGACCGCTTTTTCTTCATGGTAACTTAGAAGAGGAGATTTATATGAAACAACCGGAGGGCTTCAAGGTAAAATGTAAATAAAATCTTGTATGCAAACTTAAGAAGAGTCTATACGGATTGAAGCAAGCTCCCAGACAGTGGTATAAGAAGTTTGAGTCTGTTATGGGGGAGCAAGGCTATAAAAGACTTCTTCAGATCACTGTGTGTTTGTACAAAGATTTTCTGACGATGACTTTATCATCCTTTTACTATATGTGGATGATATGTTGATTGTGGGCAGAAATTCTTCCAAAATTAACGAGTTGAAGAAACAGTTGAATAAGTCTTTTGCAATGAAAGACTTGGGTCATGCTAAGCAGATTGGGCATGAGAATTACCCGTTCGAAATATGAAAGGAAGCTTTACTTGTCACAGGAGAAGTACATAGAACGTGTATTGGAGTGCTTCAATATGAAAAGTACAAAGTTGGTTCACACACCCCTTCCTGGTCATCTAAAGTTGAGTAATAAGATGTGTCGTTCAACAACGGAGGAAAAAGAGAGAATGGTCAAGATTCCTTATTCCTCTACCGTCGGAAGTTTGATGTATGCAATGGTATGCACTCGACCAGATATTGCTCATGCAGTTAGTGTTGTTAGCAGATTTCTCAAAAATCTAGAAAAAGAGCATTGGGAAGTTGTAGTGGATACTCGGGTATCTAAGAGGAAGCTCACACAAATGCTTATATTTTGTAGGACCAAATCCAATTTTGAAGGGCTATACAGAATCTGATATGGCAGGTGACCTTGATAATAGAAAATCCACTACAGGATATTTGTTTACTTTTTTAGGGGGATCTATATCATGGCAGTTTAAGTTGCAGAAGTTTGTCGCACTGTCTACAACTGAAGCTGGCTAGGAGATGGTATGGTTTAAGTAATTTCTTCAAGTGCTGGAAATGTCGTCTATTATGATAGTCAAAGTGCAATAGACTTGAGCAAAAAATCTATGTAACATGCAAGAACAAAACATATAGATGTGAGATATATTTGGATTCGTGAGCACGTGGAGAACAAATATTTACAAGACAAAGAGATTCACGTGAATGAAAATCATGTGGATATGCTAACCAAGGTGGAGAACGAATCACTTCAAGTCAAAAAGAATCACACGATTGAAAATCTTGCAGATATGTTGATAAAGGTGGTACCAAGAGACAAGTTCGAGCTATGTAAAGAACTTGTCGGCATGCACTCAGACTAGAAGACATTGCTACCTTCTCTAGACGAATGAAACTAGAGGGGGAGATTGGTATGTATCCATCTCATTCAAATTGTTTGGTAGCCAACCTTGTTGAATTTGTCAAATATTGGTAGCCAATTTTATTGACTTGATTTGCTTGGTAACTAGCCCGGTGAAAATTGTAAAAAAGGGTGTAGAAATTGTCAAATATTATAGGCTTTAGAGAGTGAGATTTTGGTTATAAAAGGAGAGCTTCAACTCTCATTTCTACGCACCAAAAAAGAGAGAAAAGAGAGAGTAAGGTATTCCATAAACTATAAGAAAATAGTTTGTGAAGAAAAATAGAGTGTGAGAGATATTGTAGTGAGATGAAAGAAGCAAAAGAGTGTTTACTTCTTTTGAGGGTGTAGAGGTCTTAGGAATATTTTTACTCGTTACTACATAGTGTAAAATTCCTCGCTATAGTAATATCAGTTGCTCTTTTTGGCCATGATTTTTTTCTTATTCAGAAGGGTTTCCACGTAAAATCTTTGTGTCATTATTGTTGCATTTCTCTTGCTGATTTAACCATTACATAGTGTTCTGCGTTTATCACTAATACTGTAAATACTATTTTACGGGGTTTATTCCCAACAACACGTGGTTCTACTACCTAAAGCTATTGCTTATGATTGGGTTCCTTAGTCGATTTATCGAAAATCTGCATTTAGAAATAATAGAATTGTAAGGCAAATGACCAGCATTTAACATCTTAATAATTTTCATTGAATCATTGTTAATGCTTAAAGGAGTGAGGTTATGTTCTACTGCTAGTGTACGAGGCTCTTGCACTTAAATATAGTGTCATTATTTTTATAGTGAGCCCCCAAAAAAGAAAACAAAATTCTTGTGATAGGCTCTGTCCCTAGTCAAAAATATAGTGAAATAACCTTCCCTATTCTTTCTCCAGACCCTGCTATTAAGAAGAATGTTCACTTCTTATGATGAATAAAGGTGATTGTACATCTTCAGGTAGAAAAACATAAAACTTGAGACAACGTAGAGGGCTTGACTTTCTCAAAGGTCGACGGGGAAGTCTATGTGAAAGTTTGCTAATTGTTATGAGTTATGACAATGAGCAACCAGTAACCACTGAGCAGGGGCGGATTTACCATGGTTAAAGCAGTGTCATCCGACACCGCTTTATATATATATATATATATATATATATATATATATATATATATATATATATATATATATATATATATATATATATATATATATATATATATATATATATATATATATATATATATATATATATAGTTCGAAACTCAGCAGCGTGTTCCTTTCCTTTGAATTTTTGAGCAACACGTTTTCTTTAAATTTTTTAGCAGTACGTTTCTCTTGTTCCACCAGCATACTTCTTATTAATTAGAATTAGATGCATTCTAGGATACAATTACTTATCCAATGTGTATTGGGTGAAGAGAACTAAACTACTTTTTTTGTGTAGGAAAAGGATACTAAACAATAGTATAAAATACATTGGAACTCAATTATTTTAGACCAACTTTTTGGAAAAATCTAGCCATTGAAATCGCCGAAATTGTTTGACGTGAGTTGTTCTACTACTTTTAGTTTTCCTCTTTTTTCTTTCTAATTGGAATTTCTTCAAACATATATTACTTTACTTTTTGAGTTGATTTTTGTGCAATTGACAGGATTATCTAATTGATGTTTTGATTTATACTTCAGCTTAAATTCCAATGAAGAGATTTTATTCTGTAGTACCTCCCGAACCTTCAAAATAAGGTTCAACTTCTCAAAGTTCATCTAACTTGGAAGAAACGACCGATGAGTTGGAACAACATCCACGAAGTGAAGGAGTTAATTTGAATTCTTTAGAGACTGATCCGGCTAAAAGATTAGCAATTCGAAAATATCATCCAAATGATCGTGATGCAGTAAGAAGAAGATATATTCAACAAGGTCCTTGCCGACCTCGAAATCACAATTTCCCACAAACAAATTTTTATGGGAAATTGCGTCGCTTTAATCCACGATGGTTTGATGAGTACGATTGGTTGGAGTATAGCATAACAAAAGATGTTGCATATTGCTTCTACTGTTATTTGTTTCAAGATGAATGTATTAATCAAGGGGGAGGAGATGTATTTTCAAGCATAGGGTTTACAAGTTGGAACAAGAAGGATAGATTTGATATGCATATTAGTGGACCAAACAACGTTCATAATCAGTCAAGAAGGAATTGTGAAGATTTGATGAGACAAAATCAATCCATTCAAAGTGCATTTGCTAAACAATCTGAACAACAAAAGTTAGAATACCGAACTCGTTTAGAAGCTGCAATTGACGTGATAAGATATCTTTTGAACCAAGGATTATCATTTCGGGGACATCGTGAAGGTGAGTCATCTTTTAATAGATGTAATTATATTGAACTTCTTACATGGTATGCAAAGCAATGTAAAAATATTGATGATGCGTTTAAAAAAGCTCCAAAAAATAACCAATTGACTTCTCCATATATTCAAAAGGATATTATCATTGCATGTAAGATGGAAACAATTAAGAGTATCATTAAGGATATAGATGATGATCACTTTTCTATCTTAGTTGATGAATCTCGTGATGTGTCATGTAAGGAGCAAATGGCTATTGTTTTACGTTACGTTGATAGAAGGGGAAGCGTGATGGAGCGATTTATGGGTATTGTTCATGTTCGTGATACTTCTGCATTGTCTCTAAGGAATGAAATTATCAGTTTACTTGCTCAACATTCTTTAAGTCCGTCTTCTATACGTGGACAATGTTATGATGGAGCAAGCAACATGCAAGGTGATATAAATGGTCTTAAGATCTTAATGCAAAAAGAAAGTAGAGGTGCTCATTCTATTCATTGTTTTGCTCATCAACTTCAATTAACTCTTGTTGCGGTTTCTAAAAGATGTGATGAAGTACAAGAACTTTTATTATTGGTTTCTGATAGATTAAATATGGTGGGAGCTTCTTTGAAGCGTAGAGATGAACTTCGTGAATCTCAAGCAGAAGAAATAGAAGAGGCATTACGTAAAGGGGAGCTTGAAACTCGTAAGGGTTTGAATCAAGAATTGGGTCTTGCTAGAGCTCGTGATACTCGATGGGGATCTCACTATAAATCCTTTAATAATTTTATTATTATGTTTGGTCATATTATTGATGTGCTTGATTCTATTGTTGTTAAAGCACGTTTTGAAGAGAAATGTAAGGCAGGGAGATATCTTAAAGCATGTTTAACATTTGAAGTTGTCTTCGTATTGCATTTAATGCGTATAGTTTTAGCAATCAAAAATGAGCTTCATGCAGCCTTTCAAAAGAAGGAGCAAGATATTGCAAATGCCATGTTACTTGTTGGAGTGGCAAAGGATCAGTTGCAAACATTGAGAAAAGAAGGTTGGAATTCACTTATTGATGAGGTATCTCAATTCTGTATGAAATATGATATTTTTATACCCAAATTTGATGAGCTTTATGTTATCCCTGGAAGATCAAGTCGTAGAGTTTCTGAGTACACTGTTTTGCAGCACTACCGTATTGAGGTATTTTGTAAAATTATTGATTGGCAATTTCAAGAACTCAATAATCGCTTTAATGAGGTGACAACTGATTTGCTTCTTGGAGTTGCTTGTTTGAACCCAACTGACTCTTTTTCCAATTTTGACATTGAGAAGATATTGAGATTAGCCGAGTTATATCCTGATGATTTTGATAAATATTCTATGGTCGACCTTCGCTTTCAGCTTCAGAATTACATTGTTGATGTCCGAGATAATGATAAAAGGTTTTCTGGTCTTAGGGGACTTGGTAATCTTTCCATAAAACTAGTGGAGACAAAGAAACATGCGACTTATCCTCTTGTTTTTCAACTAGTGAAATTTGCTTTGCTTTTGCCAGTTCCTACTGCTACAGTTGAGAGAGCTTTTTCGGCAATGAAATTGATTAAGACCGATTTGCGGAGTCGAATGGATGATGAGTTTTTGAGTAGTTGTTTGGTGCCTTATATAGAAAAGGATGTATTTAGTCTTATTCCTAATTCGGTTGTTATGTATACCTTCCAAAATATGAAAACTCGTCGAGGAGAGTTGTTGTAAGGTAATTGTTTTTTAAATATAATGTCGTTACTATATTTGTTTCTTTGTCTACTTTAAATGTCGACACCACTTATGAAAAATCCTGCATACGCCCTGCCACTGAGGTTTGGGTTTTAGTTAATTGAGGGGCAAAGATCCATGGAAACGTGCCTGGCCAGGTACTAGTATATGTTACTTCATAGTTTTCTTGAACGAGGAGGTAATAGTATATTGGCAAGAGTCCTTATATTATTGGGTTGAGTCCTTATATTATTGGGATGCGAATATTCGATCGAAGTCGGTTGATTTTTCAAAATATTTTTTTTTAGTTTTTTATGAAACCGACCAACTGCTGTCGATTTTTTTAGCGCAAAAATTCAGAAAACTATTTTATATTTCCGTAAAATTTATTTGTCATTTTTTCTTCAAAAGTAATTAAAATTAAAATTCAAATATCGACCCAAATCAGTCGATTATTTCATTCGGTCATATTAAGAATTCAACCCATTCGGTAATTTGACTTTTTTAGTAAAACCAATGTCGGTTGTTTTAGCGCGAAAATATAATTAAAGAGTAAAATAAAATAAAATAATGTTTTTGAAACAAAAATACACCAATGGTCTATTCGTAAAATAATATCCTATCAGTACAAACCCAGATGTGCTTCAAACTTTTGCAAATCTCAACATCCTTTTGCCTCAAACTTTTCATGACCAAGACGAAAAGAAAAGGCGAGATAGGGTCACCCCACCTTAGCCCCTCATGTGCTTCAAAAAGACTTTATAGAATTTCATCGATTATGATAAGAGTATATCATTGTGAATATGCAGAAGTGTATACGTTTAATGACATGGTCAAAATCTTTCTCAATGTCGAGCTTGTAGAGCACCTTAGTATCTCTCCCTTTAAAATAATACACAAATTTTACCACCTATAGAATAGGTTAGTACCCTATTTATAACATATAAATACATTTTTAAGATTTCACATAAAATAATAATCTTTTTTATTTTGTAGCAAAAAATTTAAATTTAATACTTTCCTATATTTAAGCCTTATTAGATGATACAAAATATTTTTCTCTCACCAATTTATGGTATAACTCCCGTTTTTTTGTGAAATGACGCCGCTTAATATAGCTTAATACACCTAAATACAGATTCACCTTCTCATGATTTGCGCTGAAACGTTACTTTTCCCCCGCTTAATACAGCTTAGTACAGATTATGATTTACAGGAATCCCTATTTGTGCGGTGTCATTTCATATTGTATTATCGAATACAATTCGTTTAATACACTATATACATCATAAAATAACGTAAAACATATCTATATCACGTAATATAGGAAAGAGTTTCTATTTATTGCTAATTAGGTCTTAATGAATGCCTTTTGTGAAAAATTCTCTTAATTAAAGCTTGGTAAGAGTTTGACGGAGACTATGATCCAAATTTTAGCCCAACTTGACCCAACTCATCTCAATCCAAGCTACTAATTGACCCGTCCATTTATTGACTCTACCCGTTTTGATCCGCCCAAAATTAACTCAGCCCACCCCTCACTCCATCCTATTTATTGACTCAGTCCGTTATAACCCGCCCAAAATCAATTAAACCACCTATTAGACACCCATAGTCTTATCTCAGTCGATGCAATTAAAGTATGAAAAAGCACGGTAGTCAACACTACATTAGCTCTATAAAAAGGCAAATCATCTTAATATAAACTATTCTTGGAAATTGTAGTGAGTAGTTAAGGGAAGTGGTTGGTCCAAAATCTTAATAGTAGATTCAGAGAGAGTAAGTTTTAAAATATATAAATCTAATTTCATCTATACTTGTTTTTCATTCACTCCTAGTTCTATAGAACCAACAAATCCATCCTTGGATCCGCAACTAGTGTAGGGTTACAACAGTAATATGATTTCCGGGCAAACTCAACAATTTGGTAAACGACACAATCTATCCAAAAGATACAAATGTTTGTTTACATAGGTGGTTATGGCAAGGAAACATCAACTAAAGCCATAGTTAAACAAAAACGAATCAAAGCATTATCAGGTAATAATAATTGGCTTATAAAAAATTGCTTTTAAGCTAAAAGCCAAAAGCCATAAATTCGTAATACGCAACTTTTGGCTTTTAATTTATTTTTGTACTTTTTATGCCTAAAAATAAGAGCTTTTAAGCACTTTTTATCATTGTCAAATACTACACAAAATAAAAAAGTGCTTAAAATAAGCACTTAAAATAAGCCAATTCAAACACCCTCAAAGAATACACCACAACTAGCGTAATTCTAAAGCTACCGGCAAGAAAGGGACGTACGTTATACTACCTATTAACGTCCAATCTTAATTCTCGACCTCCACAACTTACTATCAAGAGTTATGTCCTCAATAAACTCCAAAAACGTCATAACTAGGGGTGGCAAATGGGCGGGTTGGGCTGAATTTGGGCGGGTCAAGATGGGTTAGTCAATAAATGGGTCATTGCCCAACCCAGCCCAAAGTAAATTTGGGTTAAGATGGGTTGGGTCAAGATGGGCTAAACAATGGGTCATAACCCAACCCGCCCAATATGACCCATATTTTAGAATCATGCTCATCTTGCATAAAACATTTTTAGGGGGTTTGCGCCCGGGGTGGGGGGTGGGGGGAGGAGGGGGGCATGTGAGGGGTAGGGGTAGGAGGTGTAGAAAAATAAAATAATAGAAAATTAAAAATACAACAAAAAAAATAAATTTTTTTAGGGATTTTATGTGGCGGGGTGGGGGTAGAGGTAGGGGTAGGGCGTAGGAGGTATGGTGGGGTGGTAGAAAAATTGAAAAACAAAAAATAAAATTAAAAAGTAAATTTTTTTAAGGGTGGCACCGGGGGATAATGTGTGGGAGGGGGGTATTGGTAGGGTGGGGTGGGATGCGGTGGGGTGGCGGAAAAACTGAAAAACAAAAAATAAAAATTTAAAAATAAAAATAAAAAGTAACTTTTTTAGGGGGTTTGCGCCGGGGGAGGGGGGTTAGGTGGGAGTATGGTGGGGTGGGGTGGGATGGCAGAAAAACTAAAAACAAAAAAATAAAAATCTAAAAATAAAAATAAAAATAAAAAGTAAAAAATTTTAAGGGGTTTGCACCGGGGGTAGGTTTGGTGTATGGGTATTGGGGGAGGGTATGGGTAGGATGGGTAATGTAGAAAATAATTGAAAATTAAAAATACAACAAAAAAATTGAATCTTTTATAAGGTTTCGCGTGGGGTGGGGTGGGGTGGGTGAGTGAGTGACGTAGAAAAATAAAAGAACAGAAAATTAAAAATACAATAAAACAAAAAAAATTGGAGCAAC